>LBNU01004061.1:0-28113 GCA_014162995.1 Artemisia annua | reverse complement strand
CATTTTCCTCTACCCTTCATGGACCAGATGCTCGAGAGATTAGCGGGAAACGAGTACTATTGTTTCCTAGACGGTTTCTCGGGTTACTTCCAGATTCCCATTGATCCGAAGGACCAAGAAAAGACTACCTTTACATGCCCCTACGGAACTTTTTCCTACCGACGTATGCCTTTTGGCTTATGTAATGCTCCAGGCACGTTTCAACGGTGTATGATGGCCATATTTCACGACATGATCAGGAAAACTATAGAGGTCTTTATGGATGATTTCTCGGTCATTGGGAATTCTTTCCAATCATGTCTCTCCCATTTAGATAACATGCTCAAACGGTGTGAAGACACCAATCTTTGTCTAAATTGCGAGAAGAGTCACTTTATGGTTAAGGAAGGCATTGTCCTCGGCCATAAGATTTCTAAGAACGGGATTGAGGTCGACAGAGCTAAAGTCGATGTCATTGCTAAACTACCTCATCCCACCACAGTTAAAGGTGTCAGGAGTTTCCTAGGTCATGCCGGATTCTATCGTCGATTCATACAAGATTTTTCTAAGATCGCCCGGCCCATGACACATCTTCTTGAAAAAGATGCTCCTTTCATCTTCTCTCCCGAGTGCATCGAAGCTTTTCAAACTCTCAAGAAAAAGCTCACAGAAGCACCGATCTTAGTTGCCCCCGATTGGGACCTGCCTTTTGAACTCATGTGCGATGCAAGTGATTTTGCTATAGGCGCGGTCTTGGGGCAACGAAAAACAAAACACTTTCAGCCTATACACTATGCAAGCAAAACTATGAACGAGGCTCAGAATCATTACACCACCACGGAAAAAGAGTTATTAGCCGTGGTGTATGCTTTTGAAAAATTTCGGCCTTACTTAATCTTAACCAAATGCATAGTGTATACGGATCACTCGGCCCTGAAATATCTCTTTGCCAAACAAGATGCAAAGCCGAGATTACTCCGATGGGTTCTCCTCCTGCAAGAATTTGATATCATTATCCGTCATAAAAAAAAGGAGCTAAGAACCTAGCAGCTGATTATCTATCCCGATTAGAAAACCCTCACCAGGATGTGTTCGAGAAAAAGGAAATAAATGAAACGTTTCCTCTCGAGACACTCAATGCGGTTTCTTTTCAGGGTGACTCTACTACCCCATGGTTTGCCGACTTTGCAAACTACCATGCGGGTAACTTTGTTGTGAAGGGGATGACGTCCCAACAGAAAAACAAATTCTTTAAAGACGTCAAACATTACTTCTGGGACGACCCCTTCTTGTTCAAAATCTGTGCCGATCAAGTCATCAGGCGGTGTGTCCATGGCCAAGAAGCCATGGATATTCTCAAAGCTTGTCATGATGGACCCACGGGGGGACATCATAATCCAAACTAAACTGCCAAGAAGGTGTTTGATTCTGGTTTTTACTGGCCCATGATCTATAAAGATGCCCAGGATTTTGTCAAAGCTTGTGACGCTTGTCAGCGTCACAGGAATATTTCAAAGACTAACGAGATGCCTCAAAACGCCATCCAAGTCTGTGAAATCTTTGACGTATGGGGCATTGACTTTATGGGGCCATTTCCATCTTCTCGAGGAAACAAATACATACTCGTGGCTGTTGACTACTTGTCAAAATGGGTTGAGGCAAAAGCCTTACCCACCAACGATGCCCGAGTAGTCGTAAAATTCTTGAAATCTCTTTTTGCTAGGTTCGGTACTCCACGAGCCATTATTAGTGATCGTGGTACACATTTTTGCAATGACAAATTTGATAAAGTCATGCAAAAGTACGGTGTAACTCACCGTCTTTCCACTGCATATCACCCCCAAACAAGTGGGCAAGTGGAAGTTTCGAACCGTGGTATTAAGCGGATTCTGGAGCGGACAGTAGGAGAAAACCGTGCCTCCTGGTCGGATAAACTGGATGATGCACTCTGGGCCTTCCATACAGCTTACAAAACACCCATCGGGTGTACTCCTTACAAGCTTGTACGGAAAGGCGTTCCATCTACCATTTGAGCTTGAGCACAAAGCCTACTGGGCCCTGAAACATGCTAACTTCGATCTCCAGACTGCGGGTGATCACCGTAAAGTTCAGCTGAATGAATTAAATGAACTACGTGATCAGGCATACGAGAACTCTTTGATCTACAAAGAAAAGACAAAGAAGATTCATGACTCAAAAATCAAAAACCGCGTTTTCAACGTTGGTGATCGAGTCCTTCTTTTCAACTCTAGATTGAAGATCTTCTCGGGCAAACTCAAAACCCGTTGGTCTGGACCATTCACCGTTGCAAAAGTTTATCCATATGGTACCATTGAGTTATCTCAACCCGACGGTCCAAATTTTAAAGTGAATGGCCATCGGCTAAAGCACTACTTTGGAGAGGACATACCACCCATGGTTGTCCCGGATCTCCAAACTTTCCCCATGAACCAATGAATGCGGGGATCGAGTCAAGCTAGTGAGTCGGTGATCAAAAAATTAGCATGCCACGGGTTTTCACCCGTGTTTCTGACTTCTTTCTACTTTCTACCATCCTAGTGTGGGGGAGATGGCCCCTGCATGTACATATCTTTCATAAAAAAAACATCTTCATCATCATCACTTTAAAAGAAGTGATAGCCTCTATTTAAGAAGCTTAATTTTTTATGGTTCCCACACTTGCCTCAATCGTAAGTTTTTACATCTCAAAGTATCGGCATAATAGCCGGGACTTTGAATATTGAGGACAATATTCAATTCTAGTGTGGGGGGGGAAATTCTGGCGAATTTGATCACGTTTTTTCCATCTAAAATGCCTTAAATTCCCCCATTTTGGCCAAATTTTTTTTTTGGTGTGAGTGCTTTGCACTAACACGACAAATGGTTATCAGTCCACCATGTCTCATCCACAAAAGGCCTGGCTAATCCGAGAGCAAACGGCTCCCGGTAAAGATATCTCAAATCCGTTTACGGCTTGCAATTTGCCAAAAATTGTATGGTATTCAGCTCACCATATCTTTGAATCGTGAAGAGTTGGCTAGTCTAGAAGCAAACGGCTTTTGGTAAAGACAAATCAAATCCGTTGACAGCTGATGATTTGCTCAAAATCATATGGTTATCAGTGTACCATAGTTCTTATATTGAACTGAAACATTTGGCTACTCTAGAAGTAATGGCTTTTGGTCAAGAGACATCAAATCCATTAAGTCTTCATAAAAGATTGCTAGGGACTAGCAATATTTTAGTGTGGGAGATTGATGAGTGTGTAAATACTCATCATTTTTGTCTTATATGAACTGCCAAAACATCAAAAAACACCCAAATATGCATCAAAATACTGAAAATATCCCAGGGTTGTGTTTTATATGTTTTAGATGCAAAATGTTTGAAAACGAATGAAAAACGAACAAAGTTTGCATAATTGGCAGTTTCAGTCCCTCAACTTTCAAAACTTGTCAAATCTAGTCCCTAAGCATTAATTTTGAAAGAAAAGTCAACCAAAGTCCTTAGAAAATCACAAGTTGTCATAATTAGTCCTTTGATGAAAAGTTTCAAAAGTTTACAAGTTTAGTCCCTGAACTTTGCAAAAGTGTCAAAAATAGCCCCTGGGATTAAAATCTTTTGGAAAATAACAATTATGGTCCTTGTATTGTGAAACATTGGCAAAAAGAGTCCTTGGGTGAAAAGTTTGGTAAAATTACATAATTGGTCCTTCAAGTTTCAAAGTTGGCAGAAAAGGTCCCTAGAAAATTCAAAAAGGGAAAAATCATTATTGGTCCTTATACTATTCATCAAATGGAAAAAATCACCCTTGCAATACTTTGGGAAAGTTGGCAAATTCAACCCTTCAAAAAATCAAAAATTACACAATTGGTCCTTGGGCTTACATTTCTACAAAACCAAACGGACCCTTTGTCTATTATAAACCCCATAAGTCCAAAAATCCAAAAAACCCAACACATTCACCCTTATAACTCCCCTTGGCCCAAACCTTTTTCCTGGCCCAACAACACAAGCCCACTCCCCTCCTTCACAAGTTTTCTTTTTCAATTCAGTGTATGCTAGTTCTTCCTCTAAAAATCTCAATGTTACTGAATTGATGTTGTAGTTGTAGTTCTGGACTTTTTAGGATCATAGGCTCCCAGAAAGCTCTTAAAAGCTTTTAGTTACTTTAAAATTCAGTGTAGACTCAAAAATCAAAAATACAAAAAAAAATACAAAAAAATCAGTGGAAAATAAAAAATTGTAGGTTGAAGATTGTAGATTGCTGGAGCATGGTGTATTTTGGATGGCCATGGGTTTAGTGGCTTGTGGAAGCCTATAGGATTGGTTCTAAGTTCCTGGTTCTTGGTATTTAGCTGGAGTGCATGGTGTAAGCAGTTTTCTCAAATCCCTTGTTTTACTGTACTTGTGCTTATCATTGTTTATATCTGTGTTATTTAAGCTTAATTAGTGTCCTTTAGTGTAATTGTAGCATAATATTGGGTAGTTTTTCTTTGATTCACTTTGTGCTCACAAACCTTGTTTTAACTGCAATTTTAGCAATCCTTAGAATCTTGGTCATTCTTAGTTGTTACTTATGTTTCTGTACTTATTTGAGTTTATTTAATCATATTAACTTGATCTGAATCAGTTTCATAATCTTAACTAGTCATTTGTTTTGAAAACATCAAAAACAGTTTCTTAAAAGTGTGTTTGGTTCAGTGTGTATAACTGAGCTTGTGTTGTTCTTGTTGTTGATTTGTGTTGCTATATGTTACATTAGGTCCTAAGAGTTCAATTCAGTCATAAAAACCTTTGTTCATTCAGAGAAAAGTCAAAATCACTCACTCACCTCAATTGTGGTTTACTGTGTTGAATTTATGTTGTGTGATCATGGAATAAGTAGCATAAGTGGTTAGAGAAGCATAATTAAGTCTCATTATAGGTTAAAACATCATCACTAGTCATCTGGATTAAATCCAAACTCACCAAAGTCAACTTTCAACAAAAATCAAAAAGTCAAAATTGTCAAGTCTGTTAAAGTGGTAGCTTTTTCTTTTTGATCTGTGGGATTCATTAAAGATTGGAAATCCAAAGTTTTGGTTGTTCTGAGTCATTTTGTTGCTTGTTAACTTAGTTCAAAAAGAAAATCTGATTTTGGAACTCAATTGCTCATAAGAATTTGGTCTAGAAATTGCCCTGTTGAGTTTTCACCTCCCCTGCACCACCACTTCCAGTGTTTCACACCCAACTTCACAAGCCCTTATAGCTTTCATTAGTGGACCCCACCCTATGATTTTTGTTTTTTTAGATACCTCAACCACCAAGCTTCTCAGATAAGTGCTTATTTTGGGTTCTAGAGCTTTTGCCCCTAGCTTATTTTAACCTTGCATTTTGTCCCATCTCTCAGTATATACTGAGTAGGCAGTATACCCAAGCCTTTTCTTAAGCTTGCCACAAGCTCACCTGTGGACCCCACAGTGTGAGCTTTAACTTTTTGAAAAGCCAATAAGCTCAGATTATTGGATCAGCTTTTACTTTGGGCTTCCAATCACCCCTGTGGGCCCCACAAGGTCTGCAAGATTGTCCCAAGTTCTGTTGTATCTGTGGTAGTTGTGGATTGCTTATTTATGCTTATTGGCTTATTCTGTCATGGATTCTTGTTGATTTAAGCTCATTTCAGTTCACTTAAATTGTTTGCATCTTTATTTGTAGCTTGTTTGTACTGTAGAGCTTATTAAGAGCTTTTGCATTTTAAAAAAAAATCCAAAAACATAAGTGTTAAGCATTTTAGTGTCCAAATTGCTTATTTTTAAGTTCTGTAAAAAGTGTTTTCATTACAGTTGGTTATTTTTATTATATAATCTTCTAGTAAAAAGAAAATTCCAAAAATAATCACTTTTAATAAAGTGATAGCTTCTATTTAAGCCATTTGGCTTATTGTTCAGCTTTTTCACAAAGAAATTTTCATTTTTATAATTTTCATAAGTTCCTGCTCACTTGTAGTATTTATAATAATTTTCTTAGATTTTTATTCTTTCATTTAGTATTTATAATAATTAATATTAATTAAATTAGTTTTAATAAAAACCAAAAAGAAAATCACTTACTGTTTATTTTTAATCACTAGTAATTAAATTAGTTTTAATAAAAACCAAAAAGAAAATCACTTACTGTTTATTTTTAATCACTAGTATCTTTTTATAATTTTTCTAGCTCTTATTAATTATAAAGTATTATTAGAAATTAGTTTCAGAGTTTTCACTATTCATTTACTATTATTCTCATTTAAATTAGTTTAAATAGTTTTTAATTAGTAATTAAGTAAATAATTAATAAAATAGTGTAATAATAGTTTTTATAAACTTTTTACAATTTTTTAAGGTTCCTGTATTAGTTACTTAGTTTTATAAAATATTTCATAATTTTATAAGTCATTTTTAGTATTATTAGTAATTTAAATTAGTTAAATTAGTTTAATTAGTATAATTAGTAATTAATTAATATTAACTCCACAAAAAGACAAAAATATTTATTTACAATTTTTATATTCCTTATAAGTTATTTTAAGGGTTTAGAAATTAATTTTGCAAATTTTTAGTGTAATTTTGTAATCTTAATCCATTTTAGATTTGTTATAAATTAGTTTTAATTAACTTTTTAAATAGTTTTGCTAATTAATTAATATTTAAATATTAAAATAATCAAAAAAAATAATTTTCTTTTTAATTTAATTTTCTTTTAATTTTAAGTTTGTAAAAGTTTCATTTTCACCCCTTCTAGTTTATATCTGTTCATATTTTGCCTTATTCCCACTTTCCCAGTACGCATTTAGGTTTTTAGGATTATTTGCATTTCTGCTTTTGTTAATACTGTTCCAATATCATTTCAAGCAATCAGTAGTGTAAAATCAATTCTAAATCTTTATCTGGTTACCATTCCTAATCACTCATTCCAAAACGTTTTCCAAACACAATTTCAATCTCGTTGGGACTTAACGACCCGTAAGAATACTGTGCTTTCAACGGATCATAAATTGATCACTTCCTCTCTCATAGCCTGACTTAGTTGACCAGGAACCCCTGGTTGACTTAGTTGACTGTTTAGGAGAAGTCAGCACCTAAGATAAACTATCAAAGAGGACTTTACAAAAAGGGTTGTAATGAGGTGTAGGGATATGATAAACACGGTTTTGTTGGATAAGGGATATTTTACTGGTGGCGAGTTAAAGATCTTGATTAATTACATGTACAATATGGCGTTGCTAAGCCAAGACTAGACTCGACTTACGCTAATTCAAAAACTAACAAAACATAAAATAAACATAAAGAGAAACGGGATGGTAGTCCATATGTTTTTTCTACTTTTCTTTTTCTCATTTTTTTTTCTTTTTCTTGATTTATCGATTTTTTTTCTTTTTTTTTCTTTCTTTTTTTTTTTTGCATACATTCTTGCCCCACCATCCAAAATAATACATCATAGGGGCCTCGGTTCTCCCCTTACACTTGAACTTTTACATACTTTACAAATAACTATTCTAATGACTCGTATTAAGATAATCAAAACACTTGGAGTACTTTTAAAATATTTAGCACATATGGGGGTAATAATGTTGTTCTTCCCCATTACTCCATTACACTAGTACTTTACCCATAAGTCCCAATCGTCCCAAAACAATATGTACAAGGATATGACTCGACTTAGCAACCATGTAATCAATTAGATAATTAACTAAGGGTTTAACAAATGTTGTCACAATAATGCACTAAAGGTAAGTGCATACAAGGTAGGCTAAGGCGATTTGGGTGTACATTTAAGTGGGGTGTAACAAATTCTTCCTTTAAGTATAATGCTTAAAGTTAGAAACGAAAACATATGCTCGGAGGGGTGTACTAGGGGTATCGTGTACCAAAAATGGGTAAAACGCAAGGGTGTGGGAGAATTACTTGACCAATGTAGTCAAAGTAATTATAACAAAAACACAGGTGTAAAACAATGGGTTAATCCTAATGCCTCTTATCATGTAGTAAATCTAACTACACGAATGTAGTCTCACTTGTGGATTTGGGATGGTCCTAACGCAAGTTCTAGAATCTAAGTGCTACCGGTACACACATCATAGCATAAATGCTTTTCCTACCAATTCTAGGGGCGAACCTCACATATTTGGGGTGGAAAATTTTTTAGTGGTACGGTTTTGTGCTAGTCATATAACTCCTATCCATGAGACGCTCATTAAGACCAAAGTTTCACTCCTAAATGTTGTAAAAAATTTTAAATTTGGCACTAAAATTACCCTAACAGGTATTTCTCTCAGTTTTATTACACATCTACCATTAAACAAACAAAAATCAAGCGTAATTGCATTCTCTAAGGTATCGTAATTTACCCCCTTACACTTAAGATGAATATTGTCCCCAATGTTCAAATAAGAAGATGTAAAAGCAAATAAGGTAAAGAATAAAATCAAATACTCCCCTGATTCGCTCGGTGGATAAAGTGGTAACATGGTTAGATCTTCTTCCAAGAGAATGAACGCTCAAAGCTTCCCTTCCGAAATATAAATCATCTTCTTGTCCAAAATAACCTGTTCAATCTGAGAAAACAAACACGAAAACCTGCATAACATCGGCGGGATAAATCTGTATAGGGATATAATGCTTGTGGAATGAATATTTTTCAGATTCCTGGAGTTTATAAGTTAGAGATTTTATAAAGCATTTTATGATTCTGGAAGAAAAACAAAACTTTCAAAAATTCCAGAAAACTGAGCCTGACACCGTCAGCCTGGGGCTTGACGCCGTCAGAAGTGATCTGACAGATTTTCATGTTAAGTTTCCGGAAAATTTCTGGAAAAACTCAATTCTTAATTCCTGGAAATCCTGCAAATATCATTATGACTCGATACAAGCATTTGACTCAAACAATTACTAATATGTATGTCAATTTAATATTGTTATGATTCATGTTCATTTGTTCTTATAAACCGATTTGGATTTCCCTTACACTTGTCTTTCGCAAAATACCTTTATATGTAGTTAAGACGAAGTTAAAAACAAAATAAAGCATTTTCACAAGTTAGTTTCGAAGCATGAATCAATAACGATAAAAATTAAACATACATACGGAAGCAAATAAAATCAAACAAACAAATAAATAAACAAACAAAGCTTGTGTTGCCTCCCAAGAAGCGCTTTTCTTTATTAACGAGTCTTGTAGCTAGACTCAAAGTCGGGCTCATCTAGTGTCACTAATGCTCACGTATCCAAGCGTGAGCCACCTAATTGTTGCCTCATCTTTCTTATAATCATCATTAAGCTCTAAACATCCCCAATAATACCTCTTATTCTTTTCATGGGGGTACTTAAGTCCTTTTCTAATATCGTTCTCACTCAATATACTATAGGGGGAAACCTATTACATTCTTCAATAGAAAAGTTTTTATACCCAGGGTGTGTACGGGGCATTTGATAAACAAAATCCTCATCCCCCTCTGAGAATGTAATTAACCCTTCCATTAATTTTTCATCTAAGTTTGTTATCCATTTGAAAGGCTTCCCAAACACAACTTGGGTTAAGTTACTATCAATGAACTCCCCTGGATTATCCATCACCATAAAGTCAACTAGATAGGCAAAGCTTCCCACAAATACATACAATGTTTTTGTTCTAGCAACAATATTATCTCCGTCATATTCAAACTCTCTTACCATGATTTTATTGTATTCAGCACGCGAGATTATGCTCATTGGCAAAGATGAGTTGAGGTAAGCGTCAACGCTCCTAAATCCAATCTTACAAGGGAATTGCATGTTAAAGAGGCTGTCTTTTTCAATTTTTGTTCTAGGGTCAGCATACCTAATAGGATAAGCCTCTTCCTCTTTCCTAACATCATTAACAACCTCACCATCACCTAGGTCCTCATCGGAGTTTGAATAATAAAAAGGTCCATTTTCATGGTCGGTGTCGTGGTCAGATTCATCCATCTCAGAATTGTTACCAAAATGGTGGTCGGGCGAAAGGTTGTTGTTTTCTACAAAAGGAGCAGGGATGGGTAGTTGAAAGTTCCTACGGCGAAACACACGAATAACAGGGATCAAACGATCAATATTACTCATGTTGGGATCAAGGATATTACCACCTTCCATGTTGGCGGATGGTAATGGTTATGAACAAAAACATGAAGAAATAAGATAGACTAAAGAAAACCTAGAAAAATAAAATAAAAATCTCACAAGAAAGGAATCTAGCGAGTAGACCTAATAAAATAAAAATTCAACCTTAACAATAACTATTCCCCGGCAGCGACGCCAAAAACAAATTTGATGCCTGAGATTGCACCCTCGCAAAAAGGTTTTACTTCTCAAGGGATCTTGAGAAGCTTGCAATACCCACCAGGCAGTGTACCTGACCGATGTAGTATAGTGTAGTGGCAAGTACCGGGGGATTGATCATTCTCTAGGGGAATAGTGTCGTTAGGATTGAAAAACTACTCTAATAGGTATAAGGGTGAGGGAAGATTCATTTTGTATTTTTATAATTTTTTTGAAAGCAAGTAAAAATCTCGGGTTTGAAGGAGTGGCCGGAATTAGTTGCTAGTCAACTAACCCAAATGACTACTAATGCAAATAAAATAAAATAAACTGAAAATAAATGTTGTGAAAACTTATATGGAGAAAAGTGAGTTTACTTAGATTTTCTTACTCCCTAACTATCTTTTACCGATTGATTAGTGTGTATTAATTGCATGGATGACGGATTGTATTCCTTAATACCATTCGTAGGGGTGTGTACGGACTTCCCCTAACTCTATGAGATCCTACTTCACTCCTATGTCGAGCCGGCTAAGAAGCTCCTAACATGGGATCACTAGAATTCACTCATGCATTAAATACAATCAAAATAACCTTAGTACACCTTGGTTCATGTTTCTTAAGACGTTCAAGCATGTTACCAACCGGAAGTCTGCCAGTTTTCTTAAGCCTAACATCGATAAACATTCATCCAATACAATTAATAACACACCATTAAATCAATAATCAATAGTTAGGTTTCATTAGATCTAAGCAAACACAAAGAAAACCTAGCCTAGCATGTTAATCAAAAGACAAGAATAAGATAGAATCAAACAACACATAGACATATTGAATGATTAATTGATTACTTATCTTCAATGTAACATGGAAGATCTCAAGGTGAAAAAACTGCTAAAATTCATCTAGGGTTTATCCCTAAAAAGTTCCCCACAAAGTTCCACACTAATGACTAAAAATTATGAGAATATATATAGAAAATCAGATCTGACGGCGTCTCGTTATACGCTTGACGCCTTCACCACGCCGTGATTAGGGTTTCTTGATGGCCTTCTTGACGCCGTCCCCCTTTAATCCTCCAAAAATCATTCTGGCTCGTCAAGGCCTGACGGTGTCACGTCCAAGCTTGACGCCGTCAGAGGTACTATTCCAGCAGAATTTGGCACTTGGTCGAATTCTTCACCTTTATGCTCCAAAAACGTCCGAAATGCTTCCTTTTCCAGAATTTCTCTCCCAAGTACCTAAAATGCCAAAAGGAACGATTTAGGGCGATATTTGATCAAATAAATACGATTTAGGGCTTAAATGACCCCCGAAAAGCGGTACACTTTTCGCCTCATCATTCGGCTACGAATCTCCTCTTCGTCCTACTCCACTCCCCAAGCACCTAACTCGAGAGTTTTCTTCACAGTGTCAACAAGCTCCCTTATGGCGGAGAAAACCTTACACAACTTTTGCTTACACCAATTAACGACACTAAGCTAAATGTCGGGTTCTAATTGTAGCTAGAACCAATCTCACACTACACAACTTAGCATGACTTCTACACAACTTGTATGCACTACAACTTCTTCACTACTTCACACCACTTCACTACTTCACTACTTCTTCTTAACTTCTACTTCACCTAGATCTACTTATTACAAGCACAACAAAACTTCACAAATGATTTACACAATATACAATACTAATCTACAATACTTCTTAAACTTGATGTTGAAGGAGTATTCTTCTATTGCACTTTGGATGAGGAAGGATGAGGAGGGATTGAATCACTTGAAACAAAGATTAATAATCTTATGATCAAAGGGTTTAGAAAGATGTTTAGAGAGGATTGGATCTGAAAATTTTGGTGCAAAAGGTGAGGAAAAATACCAGGTTTGAGGTGGTATTTATAGGCAAAAGATTCTGACAACAGGAGCGTGCCGGCCCCTTTAAATGGAGGCCGGCCCCCTTAAAATTAAGGGGGCCGCCCCTTATAATTAAGGGGGCCGCCATCTGTAACGGCCAGAATCCTTATCTTTTTCTGGGGAAAGTTTATTTAGTGAAAAACTAACTGATTTTGGTTAAAAATTTGAATCCATATATTTATTATGAATTAAACATTTTCCTTTATTACCAAAAATGTTTTTCAAAAATATATAATATGTTTATATTATTTAATAAACTTTGTAATATTTAAATAAACATCCCTTTGATCATAAAATGTATTAGGCATTTGTTTATTCATACCTTAAGTGATTTAGTTGGATAAAATGATATTAACTAGCTTAATACTTGTTTACGTATTAATTTTACGTTTAATGTTTTTACATTTTGTGATCGTCAAAACATAGAGATATCGAAAAATATAAATAACTTTTTTATGCATTATTTATATCAACACAAAACACCCAACAGCAAATAACATATCAACATTTGAGCACCAAACAAAACCCTAGTAGTGGGTACAGTTTTGGCGGAAAGTTACATTTTTTTAATAGAGAAGGGATTAATGGTAGAGGCTAGGGTATGACAAGGTGCGATAGAGCCAGCGGCTCATGGTGGCCGACTATATCTCGGGATCAGAATTGCTTATGATACCATGTTTGAAGATAAAACCCCGTAGGTTATATGTTCCATATATTGAAACGATATATATCGAGACAAATACGTATGAACCACTAAAGCCCAGTGGGCTCGAGCTAACTATAATAATGTCTAACAGAGCCGTATATGAGGGTGTGCGAGATTGTAATCACACATGGCCTCAAAATTTAAGGGCCTCAAAATGTACGCCTACTTGTATATTCGGTGCCTTAAATTTACTTGCAACAAAAGATGTTAATGATATATGATGTGTGATCTGTGTATTCGTAAAAGCGAAGCTAGATTGTTAAATTACAAAGGTTATTTGTTTTAATTGTTGATATGCTATATCTTTGACTGTCATTTTCAAATGCAATATAAGTTTTCATACAGGGTTTCTACGAACTGAACTAGGACACTATTGTCTAATATTGTGCACCCGATTTTTTTAATAGTAAGGATTCTAGAATAATTATTTCTTAATACGTTAATGTGTAAGAAAATGTGTCTATTTATATCCTTGTATACGTTAAATGAATTGATATTGATGATTTGACGCCGATATGATCATTTTAATATGTGAATCCATTTACTTATTTAATATCATTACATAATTGTAACTTGTAGTCGTTTCTATATAAATAGTTAAACATTTTATTGATATTTTAGAGTAAATAATTGGCTTGCATTCTATTAATCACAATTTACAATATGAGTTGAGATCCATGAAGAACTCATACATGCCATAGAACCTATCAACCAATCATAGCCACCCATTTATATTTTTCACATTTTTTTTTTCAAAACAACATATCTTACAAACGGTAAATCTTCAAGCTACAAAAAAAATACCATCGCGACGAGAATTAAATGATCTTCTATAGATATGCATTGTTATATACTTTCGACGATTTTTTTTTTCGACGAACCTTTTTTTTCTTTTTAATTTCCGCCTAGGAAGAATCATATATGATTCGTAAAAATCATATATGATTCGTAAAAAATCATATATGATTCGATTCTTACGAATCATATATGATTCTTACGAATCATATATGATTCATAAGAATCATATATGATTTGTTAAAATCGAATCATATATGATTTTTCTGGGCGAAAAAAATAAAGTTCATCGAAAAAAAAGTTCGTCGAAAGTATATAACAATGCATATCTATAGAAAGATAATTTAATTCTCGTCGCGATGGTATTTTTTTTGTAGCTTGACGATTTACGGTTTGCGAAATATTTAAGTTTTAAAAAAATGGTGGAAGTTTATTTTTTTATTTTGATAAAAAAAAATGAGTGGGTAAGATTGGTTGATGGGTTCTATGGTAAAAGTTGGATCTATAAAGAACTTTTGGCTTGTTGTGAATGCTCCTTCAACCAAAATCGTTACAAATAAATAAGTAAATATGAACAAACATAAACAAAAATGAATTTTATTTATAGTTTTTGTATTCTATGCTTGTTGCTTGTCTTTCGTTTGGGGTCTTGTTATAATGAACTAAAATGACACAAACATCTGTTAGTTTCAGTGTTAGGTTATTTGTTTGATGAAACTTAAACAAACGAAGAAACCCATTCGTTCTAGATCAAGTCACAAGGAAATTTGATATTTTTTCTCCTTTTTAATCTTGAATCGACTCAGTTTATGATACTTATTAGTTTTCTATTTGATTGTTGAGCGTTCATATAAAACCATTTGAAAAACTAAAATTACACACAAAAAATAATTAATCGATGAGTGTTGGGTCACTGAAAGTACCCAAGCTTTTCTTAACTAGGATTTGAACATAAAATCACCTAAGTGTTGAATTCCCTTAAACATAATCAAGTCACTGAGTGAACAGTCATTCAGTGAGTCATCTTCAGGATGTTTAGAACAAGCCTAACGAAGAAAGGTTTTCCATTCAGTGAGGCGGACTCTCAGTGAATGGCATCTAAGCCAAAGAAGAAGATGATGGATTCAGTGAGCAATGACAATAGCTCACTGAATCCCCAAGTCTCCTCACCAACTATGAAGACTGAAGAAAGCTACCTGAAGACTGAAGAATAGGCGGGATTGGGAGGGAAAGTTTGAACTGTCCCAATAAAGTGCTTTATCGCTTTATAAGTCAAACTTTCCTTATTTGGCTACAATCCAACCTAATCCTAAAAAGGTTTATCTGTCTTCTAACCCAATATGGGTTGCCTTCAACAGTGAACAAGATCTTCTAAAGATTTATCTTTAGAAGTCTTTAATCCAATGGACAATAGTATGTATTATACTTGTGTATAAATAGGATCATAAAAAGGAGAAAAGGTTAAGTTTGTGCAATTAATGCTTAGACATTCACAAACCCTTTTCTCCTCCAAAGAACATACTTGTACTCGAGATAGCTCGATTGTACCTTAGTTGTCACTTAAGCTTAGCTTAAGTTTAGTGAGGAGAAACACACCATACTTGTCATTTCAATCCCAAGTGTTTGTTCCGCAAAACACTTGGGTATAATTCTTTGATTCATTTCTAATAAGAATTAAACGTTGAAAATTACCTTGTGTTTTGATTTACGTTTTATTCTTATATCTTGTTTTATCAAAGAACCTCACTACATCATTATGCCATAATGCACGGTTAGATTAACTTCATAGTTAACTTAACTGGGTAAAAGGGACCAACAATGAGGCCCCACTTTAACACACAGCTTTAGGTCTCCGACGAGCTTGAGCCGCCCCCGTATGGTATGCACGTGCATATCGTGCATATCTGTCTACGGTGTAATTTTGTTTTATTGCGGAGTAGTTTTTTAGTTACACAACTCTGCCAATACGTCACCACCAAAAAGCGCTTTTGTTAAACCACCCTCACCAATAAAAAGAACACTTTGAACAAAGTAGTAGAATATGAGATTCTTTTTAACATTTGGCCTATAGTCAACCAACTTAGTTTAGACTAAAACTCAACAAGACATTGCAAAATGGTTCTTCCCAAGAAATAACATCAAACCTCCAAAACAGCAATAAATAAAAGCCGAAAACATACAATCTATTTCACCTTCCAAATATTGTTCCAGTTCTCACCATAAAACATCAACTAAAGTGCAATAAAAATGTCAAATCAGAGGTTGCTGGAAGATTTTGTAGGAGTGCAACACTGTCTATTCAACTTCTTGTAGGTAGTCTTCAATTTCGGCTGGAGTCAAGACTCTGCAACGTGGAAACAACATCATCATTTACAAGCACAACTTTAGGACCATTGACCCGAAATCAAGAGTTTTTAATGAGCTTTTATAAACTTTACGAAAACATCTGAAACTATGTTTTCGATTTTTACTTCCCCCTTTCAATAAGGTTTGCAATATTTTCCATTAAGAATGTCCGGTGCGAAAACTCAACTTTTATCCCTAAAAGTTGCAATTAACACTGAAGTAACAGGATCACATTCTGAATAGTAAATATTGCCGCAAAAAATTGTACGGAACCAAAAACATCAACATTATCTATAAATCCAAACAGTAAACTTGCCTGAATGTTTTGTCGGCGCTAATAATCCCGATCTCAATGTTTTTGCTCGAGATCTGTCCTTCAAATCTGTGATAACACACAAATCTTAGTTACAAAAAGCTCCACCGTTATACAGTATAACTTATACTATATTACCCTACACAAGTGACAATCAGAAAACTAACGAAAGCTGACAGATTATATAACTGCTGTGAACAAGAGAATCGAGGCTATCTCTCTTCAAGCTATTTGACTTGAAATACACAATGAATTTGGCCTAAAACAATGTTTCAATCCAAGTGTTTTTTTTTTTTTTTTTTTTTTTTTTTTTTTTTTTTTTTTTTTTTTTTTTTTCGTATCACTTAGAAACATTATACCATTGGACGCTCAGTAAAAAGAAAACGTGATATTCTTACCCCTCCTTCAATGTCAAAATTGCTGTGTGTACTGCATCATCAAGTTCCATATCATCTGTGTACCTACAAGAAAATGTGTTAATTAGCTGTTAAAATCCCATGAAACAAACAATGCAGGAAACGCACACATTAGAACAAAGAAAAAAGTGTTGCTCGTTAATCACTGAAAGTCAACACATAATCACAGATTGTACTAACTCAAAAGAAATTGGTTAGTTCAGTACTTTACTTTGGTCAAGCCTAATATAGAAATCAGATTGTGTATAATTATCCAATCAGAAGTTAGCATGCATCTATAAAAGATGTAATGATGTACCTCTTCTCTAGAAATGTCTTGGCATTAGACACATTCTTTCCCATGGCTGAGGCTTTCCAGGAGAAGTATGAACCTGAGGGGTCCACCTGCAGTATAAAGCCGAAGGTAAAATTGTTTAAATACAATCAACAACAACAACAATACCCAATCCCACCGGAGCGAGGTATTGGGAGGTAAAATGCAGACAGTATTGCTTCCAAATATTTTGTTTAAATACAACAAAAGCATTAAACGTTGTATCACAAAAGAAGTTCATTAATGTGAACCTCATAAGGCATTGCTTAATATGTATAACTACTGCCTATATCATAATTGTCAATTTTATATCATTTTATCCAACTTAATCACTTAAGTTATGAATAAACTAGTGCTTAATACATCTCATGATCAAAGGGGTATTTAATTAATTATTACAAAGTTTATTTAATAATATAAACATATTATATATTTTTGAAAAACACTTTTGGTAATAAAAGAAAATGTTTAAATCATACTAAATATATGAATTCAAAATTTTAACCAAAATCAGTTAGTTTTTCACCAAATAAACTTTCCCCACTAAAAGACAGAAAATCTGGCCGTTACAGCTGGGCGGCCCCTTTAATTATAAGGGGCGGCCCCCTTAATTTTAAGGGGGCCGGCCATGAATTAAGGGGGCCGGCCACGCTCCCCTGTCAGATTTTGTCAGAAATTTTCTCCTATAAATACCACCTCAAACCTGGTATTTTTCTCACCTCTTGAACGAAAATTTTCAGATCTAAATCTCTCTAAACATCTTCTAAAACCCTTTGATCATTTGATTATTTATCCTTGTTTCAATTGATTCAATCCCTCATCATCCATCCTCATCCAAAGTGCAAGAGAAGAATACTCTTTCAACCTCAAGTTTAAGAAGTATTGTATATTTGTTTTGTATATTGTGTATAGCATTTGTGAAGTAGTGTTGTGTTTATAGTAAGTAGTTCTAGGAAAGCTAGTTGTGAATAGAAGTTGGGTAGAGAAGAAGATTAAGTAGTGAAGTAGTGAAGTGGTGTGTAGTAGTGAAGAAGTTGAGGTGTGTACAAGTAGTGAAGAAGTAGTGATAANAAGTTTAAGAAGTATTGTATATTTGTTTTGTATATTGTGTATAGCATTTGTGAAGTAGTGTTGTGTTTATAGTAAGTAGTTCTAGGAAAGCTAGTTGTGAATAGAAGTTGGGTAGAGAAGAAGATTAAGTAGTGAAGTAGTGAAGTGGTGTGTAGTAGTGAAGAAGTTGAGGTGTGTACAAGTAGTGAAGAAGTAGTGATAAGTTGTGGTGTGTTGTGAGATTGGTTCTAGCTAGGATTAGGCCCCGACATTTAGCTTAGTGTCGTAAATTGGTGTAAGCAAAAGTCGTGTAAGGTTTTCTCCGCCATAAGGGAGCTTGTTGACATAGTAAAGACAACTCCCGAGTTAGGTGCTCGGGGAGTGGAGTAGGACGAAGAGGAGATTCGTAGCCGAACCACTATAAATCCTTTGTCTCACGGTGCCATCTTTCCATCTCTATCTCTTTATTTATTTACTTACATACTTGTTATAATATACTCTTGTAGATATTTTTGTTTATAATTGTGCAAGTCTTTTGATATCACATAAACTTCGGATTGACGTGAGTCTTCATATTTTTTGGACATTTTTTTCAATAAATTAGACAAAAAAAAATGGAGCCTCTTCATATTTCTGTAATAAATTCCGAAGCATTAGGTTGTTGTACTCTATGCAATCTTGACGCCTCCACAATAAATTAGTAGGGTTAATCTTATAGTATTATAGATATCCATCTTAATCACTAAAGGTATGAATAAACAAGTGCTTAATACATCTCATGATCAAAGGGGTATTTAATTAATTATTACAAAGTTTATTTAATTATATAAACATATTATATATTTTTGAAAAGCACTTTTGGTAATAAAGAAATTTTTTTTAATCATACTAAATATATGAATTCAAATTTTTAACCAAAATCGGTTAGTTTTTCACCAAATAAACTTTCCCCACTAAAAGACAAGTTTTCTGGCCGTTACAGCTGGGCGGCCCCCTTAATTTTAAGGGGGCCGGCCACAATTAAGAGGACCGGCCACGCTCCTCTGTCAGAAACTGTCAGAATTTTTCTCCTATAAATACCACCTTAAATCTGGTATTTTTCCTCACCTCTTGCATGAAAATTTCAGATCTAAAACTCTCTAAACATCTTCCAAAACCCTTTGATCATTAGATTACTAATCCTTGTTTCAAGTGATTCAATACCTCATCATCCATCCTCATACAAAGTGCAAGAGAAGAATACTCCTTCAACCTCAAGTTTAAGAAGTATTGTATATTAGTTGTGCATATTGTGTATAGCATTTGTGTAGTTGTGTTGTAAGTAGTTCTAGGAGTGCTAGTTGCAAATAGAAGTTGGGTAGTGAAGCAGATTAAGTAGTGAAGAAGTGTAGAGGTGTATAGTAGTGAAGAAGTTGTGTTGTGAAGAAGTAGTGACAAGTTGTGGTGTGTTGTGAGATTGGTTCTAGCTAGGATTAGGACCCG
Source organism: Artemisia annua (assembly GCA_014162995.1). NCBI lineage: Eukaryota > Viridiplantae > Streptophyta > Magnoliopsida > Asterales > Asteraceae > Artemisia > Artemisia annua. The sequence continues at coordinate 8,508 of LBNU01004061.1, read as the reverse complement.
ACATTTAGCTTTGTGTCGTTAAGCCGGTGTAAGCAAAAGTTGTGTAAGGTTTTCTCCGCCATAAGGGAGCTTGTTGACATAGTAAAGAAAACTCCCGAGTTAGGTGCTCGGGGAGTGGAGTAGGACGAAGAGGAGATTCGTAGCCGAACCACTATAAATCCTTTGTCTCACGGTGCCATCTTTCCATCTCTATCTTTTTACTTATTTACTTACTTTCATACTTGTCATATTATATACTTGTTAATATCGTAGTTTAGAATTGTGCAAGTCTTTTGGTGGTATATAAAGTTTGAATTGGTGTTTTCATAAACAAAGTTTTTGTAAATCAAAAAGACGTAAAACTATTCAACCCCCCTTCTAGTTTTCCACAGACTTCAAAAGTTGACTTCAAAATATATCATATCAATTAATACAGCCGAATAGAATACCGTTAAATGAGATATGATATGAGATTGTGCAAAACATATCTAGGCATAATGCTAATTGAGATCGAGGATATATTAAAAATTATACTTTTTCTCATTTTAAAAGTTTTAAGTATAATTATATACTAAAGTTTTTATATATTAGAGATAGAGATATGAAAAATGGTTCACAAAGAATAAGAAACTACTTGATACAATAACTTGTATTTTGTTGTACTTTAGAAAATCTGGATTGAATAAATGAATAATGGTACGTACTTATAAAGAGAAATCAGTGTTTTGAGATAAGAAGACAAAATTAAGAAGAAAAAAACTATTTGTTGTGTATATAATTAAATAATTATGTGGTGGGAACACGAGAGAAAAGTGTGCAACTGCAAAGATGAAAGGATGAAGTAAATTGACACAAAGTTATAAAATATCATTTTATTATCAAATATATAGAATAAATTAACATAAGTTAAAATGCTTACAAGCTTTTGAAGAATACTATTTCTGTTAATCGATTATAGCAAGTGATTTATATTGGGTTTTCTAATTATAGAAACTAATTGCATATTCAAACATTTTATTTTATTTTATTTTTATTTTATTTTATTTTGCTAACTTGTTTAAAATGCTATCATGTTGTCCTTCATCACTTTTCTCATTTGTAGGTATAGGTGAGTATTTGTGTATAACAACGAGATTTTCTAATGTCAAACAACTATAATTACAATATTATGGTTAAGCATTTGTGTAACATTTATATATAAAACGTTAAATAATATACAATAACATCATCCCAGTTTAATAAACTGGGATTGAAAACGAATTGGGATTGAGAATAAAAATGGGATAAATTTGTAAAATACAAGAAAAAAAATGAATATAGATTATTAAAATAAAACCGCAATAAATAAAAGTTCACAATAATGCTAAGGGTGATGATACTTTCACATATACTTTTACTTCTTCCACATACATTTTAGTTGTATGATCTAATGGTCTCCACTAAATGTATGTGTAAATTTATGTGGAAGAGGTAAAAGTGTATGTCGAAGTATCACCACCCGCTAATGCTAACCTCATTTTGTCTTGAAACTTGTTCAACAATAACATGAATATTTTTTTCATCATTAATTTTTATCAATGAACTATATATATCAACTAAGGCAATATTGATCGTCAGATGCACGTTAGCTTTTGCCATGTTAATGTGGTATAGTTAACATTATCACTAGTAGGAGTGTAGGACATACCCATCGCCTATGCCTTGATCTAGCATGTTCATGTTGTCTAGTTAACATTCTCACTTATATGACATGGATATATGGACGGACTCACATGTATGCCGGGTGTGGCACGGGCTACACCAGATTTAGGTCACAAAGTTTAAAAAGATTTTAAAACTGTCATTTTTATGATATGTGCAACCCCTAAAATTCTTTTTGCTACTTTCATTTCTTACGGTGTAACTTTAGTTAGCCTAACATTTCTTTTATGCAATATCCTTTAAAAAATCATGGATCCGTCCCTGCATGGGCATGGCCTATGCTTTGATCTATGAATTGATGCAAGTGGTCTATATATCGTTGGTTACATTGACCAGCTCATGATTCGTTTTGATATCATGTTGCTTACATTGACCAGTATATGATTTATTTTGATTGTTGTCAAAAATTTTATGTGAAAACTTTATTAAGTCATGTATTTAAAAATCTTCCCATTATTATGGAGTATAAAAATAGTTTTAAGGCGATATTTTTTGAATTTTGAAGTGATTTTTTTTTTAGAGATTTTTAAATTTCAGCAAATCATTTTTGCTTTTTATGTAGTAGAGACTAGATAAAGTAGTAGTCAAATTCTAAAATTAAAAAAGTTTAATTTGATGGTGTATTTTAGGGAAAATGATACAAAAAAATACATCGAACTTGACACTTTTCCCCATTATATGGTGCCAACTATTTTTTTTCCATTGTAACATAAAACTTTTGATTTTTTCTCATTGTATGTATTAAGCGTCGCATCGTTAGTCCTCCATACTAACGGCCGTTAGTATATAACTTAAAATCCCGTTTTCTTACGTTTTCGTCCGTTTTCATCCGTCTATTTACGTTTTCGTCCGTTATTCCACGTTTTCATCCATTTTCATCCGTTTTTTGCACGTTTTTGCACATTTTTACACATTTTTTGCACGTTTTTGCACATTTCTACACGTTTTCGTCTGTTTTCTTACGTTTCATCCGTTTATTTACGTTTTCGTCTATTTTTATACGTTTTCGTCCGTTTTTGCACGTTTTCATCCGTTTTTACACGTTTTCGTCTGTTTTTTGAACGTTTTTGCACATTATTACACGTTTTTTGCACGTTTTTGCACATTTTACACGTTTTCATTCGTTTATTTACGTTTATTTACGGACGATAACGGATGAAAATGTGCAAAAACGGACGAAAAAGTATAAACAGACGAAAACGTAAATAAATGGATGAAAACGTAAGAAAACGGACAACAACGTGCAAAACATGCAAAAAGGTTAAAAAAACGGATGAAAACGTGTACAAACGGATGAAAACGTGCAAAAAAGGACGAAAACGTGTAAAAATAGACGAAAACGTAAATAAATGGACGAAAACATAAGAAAACGGACGAAAATGTGTAAAAATGTGCAAAAACGTGCAAAAAACGTGTAAAAATGTGCAAAATAAAGACGAAAATGGAACCGAACCTTTCTTATCTTTTTTTTATTTTATTATTTCTTTCTTTCGCGACTGTAACAAATGCTTATCCAGTGCAAATCGTTTATCCTACGCACGACGTCAACAAAACGAGGCATGAGAACCAAAGCGCAGGCAGGGAGTGCAAAATACAGACGAAAATGGATGAAAACGTGGAAAAACGGACGAAAACGTCTAAAAATAGACGAAAACGTAAATAAACAGACGAAAACATAAGAAAACGGGATTTTAAGTTATATACTAACGGCCGTTAGTATGGAGGACTAACGATGCGACGCTTCATACATACAATGAGAAAAAATCAAAAGTTTTATGTTACAATGAAAAAAAAATAGTTGGCAACATACAATGAGAAAAAGTGTCAAGTTCGATGTATTTTTTTTATCATCTTCCCTTTATTTTATAAAGTAACATAAATACTTACCAATCAAAACACTACAAACTTCTAGTTCGTCACCAGTCATAAAAGCTACTTATATACTGATTGTAATAACTTTGTTTTATCCATGATTGGTGACGAAATAAAAAGGTTGTTGCTACTAAATACACACTCCAAATGAACAACGTAAACGCTTTATCTGCAAATTAATGACTCGCGTCACTTGGAAGTCCTAGTAGGATTGCTTTTTATGTGGTTCGACATGGGGTTGAAAAGTCTAAACGAGTTGGTTGCAGGTTTTGTTTAATAGCTTACAACATATTTATCTTTTACAAAAGAATTTATTGCCTAGATGAGAAAGGTGTAGCTTTATTTTTGAAAAATAACCTTTCAACAAATAAGTTATTTAATGTAACCTGTAAATTTAGAAAAGAAAGGTTTAAACTTACCAAAATATAATGGGGTGTATTGTTTAAGTTTTTATATACGGGTTTGTTTGATTTTGGATTATACTTCATAAGCTTTATCTTTACGACTTATTTTAAGACTCATTACCATATTTATAAGCTAGAAAATCAGAGCTTATAAAATACACGCCAAATCAAATAAGCTCGCATAAGCTACACAAACATCTCCTAACTTTAGTCGAACATTTTATACGTGTGACATTTACAATTTATTACTCCAACTTGTTGTTTACAACTCTAGCTTTAATTTACAGGTTGCAACAATCAACTAATTTTGCAAAACATATCAACCTTTGATTCACCAACAACACTAAGCACTACTTTACACTTATTAGATCATATGTTCAAATCATACTCAATGCTAACACTACTTTAGTTAAAATCTAAATACAGTAAAATAACGTCGACGTTGTGTCTTTTAAAAGTTAAAAATACTTTAACCATAACGCATTAAATCTACAAAAGTTAAAGCTCCAGTCTCCAGACATTTTACATAGCAAGGAAGGTGAAGCCTTTGATTAAATAGGTTTATGAATCGTAACAAAATTTCATGAATATCAATGAATCAACATATGTATAAAATCTTTTTTATACATTTTTAATACAACTTCTTGTGCCCATCACGTGACTCCTCATTTACTTCTTTTCCATATTTTCATCCCCTATGTTTGTTTGTACAAATGCAGATTCTAAAATGGGGCTTCATTAATTCACATCATTTTCACAAAAAGAAAACTACCCTTTTCATTTAATGAACTAATTATCAAAACCCATTCCTTAAAATTTTATAAAAACCACACATTTTAGTTAAAAACTTGAATAAAGCTTGCATTTTTATGTATTTTTAGGTGAAAATGGATAAAGGGTCTTCTTTGAGGTTTGCTGAGCATCATGAAGATGAGTTTACAAAGATGATTCTTTCGTGGTCTCTTGATCATATTCTTGATGAACATGTCTACAAGAATAAGGTCTTTTTTTAGTTATTTTATTTTATGTTGTTTTTATGTAAGCTCATTGTTGTTGATTTTAGTTATGTCTGGTGTGGGGGTGTTTGGGAATTGGGTTTGTTTGGTTTTGAAGAGATGTGCATTTTGGAAGCCAAACTGTATTAGCTTATTTTAGGGTGAAATAAGCTGTTTATGCTTATTTTCGGATAAAATCGGCTTTTTTACTCTCATATATAAAAAAATAATAAATAAATAAAACGTATGAGTTTTTGCTATTTAGGTTACTCCGGGATGGCGAGTCTTTGACTCACATATACGCGGCTAGTCTGACCGTTTCTGGCCCTTTCCCTGGTCGTCCCCAAGATGTGTACCTAGTGAGGTTTGAACCCGAGACCTAACTTGTGAGGACATGCCTAACCACTAAGGTCACCTTGTTGGTGTGGCTTATGTTTATTTCCGATAAAATCGACTTTAAATAGAGATATGCAACACTCTGTTGTCTCTCTACCCGAATTGAAATATAATTTAAGATAAACGTAAAATAAGAAAATCTAGACTCTATCTCTTGAAGTGCTTAATTTTAAGGTGTTATCTGCTTCTCCTAGAANAAAAAAACAGGAATCTATAACAATGTTTCTATGGAAAACCAAAGCTAATTCATTCATTTTTTATGGTTATGAAGTTTAAAGTTATTTAAGTGTTTATCTAGTTAATAATGTTTAGATGAAAATTCTAACATAGTTATATTGTATAGTAAATAAGTACTTTAAAATGAGGAGGTATATGTATAGAGTTATAGACCAGTTTAAAATAAGCACACCCTCTAAAATATGTATGGATGATTAAAGTGATTGAAGTCAAAGTTTGACCTATTTGACTTAAAAGTCAGCATTTCCAACCTGTTAATATGGACCGGAAGGTTTATTATTGTTTTTTTTCTTTCCCTCCTTAATATGTTTTGAAAAGAGAACACATAAACATGTTAAAAAAAATTGGTTTCACAGTTATAAGCTCCTTAATCTCGTTACCTAGTTTGATCATTGTTGTTGTTCAAGTTGAATAAACCGAATAGATTTTGCTTTTCAGATAATAATGTCTTCATTACATAAAGTTTTCTTATGAATTGATGCGTCATCTACAGGTGGAGAAGATACCGCTTACTTTTGAGTCCAAAGAACACTATTTTGGCTCTTTTGTTTATCCTTTGCTTGAGGAAACACGTGTTGGTTTTGTGGATAAATATTAATATGTGTATGACTAGAATCGAACTCGAGACCACGGGATTGCACACTTTACGTATGAGACTCGATGTTTAAATAATTAATATAAAATGTTATATTTAATTATTTAATTCACAATAGACGACTAAAGAGCGTTAGGTAATTAACGGAATTGACTAACGGTCGGTAAATGTCAACGAGATATGAAGGGAAGTAAACAAGTCAAGAGAAGGATCTAGAAATCCTTTCTTAGGTTTGTTTTGTTCGAAACTATGGAATCCCACATCGGAAACCATAGCACACTTGATATCTGCCATAAGGTTATAAATACATCCCCATGTATCATCCTTTGGGACACTTGATTCAAGAGAAAGCCAAACTTCTTCTCTTCTTCCCTTGGTCAACGAATGAAACCCCTAGTAAGGGATTTATGAGTGGCCTTGAGAATTAACAAGGTGTTTGGTTATTCTATTGTGATCAAAACTAGCATCCACATCGAATAACGCTATTATACGTGGTACTAAGACGTGCTACTAACACATTATTGTTAGTATCTTGACGAGTAACAAAACGAAGGGTTAATCATTGATCTCTTATAAACCCGTAATTAGGGTCGGATCCAATGTTCAAGGTTCTTGAAGTGATCTATGCTTCTTGCTAGAATCAAAGGTACGTTCTTATTTACGCTTATTTAATCTGTTATATGTTATATATGATCCTACGGCTTCCGCGATACCTGTGAACTACTTGATTTATTAATTATATGATAGTCTATTTATTAAATTCTAACAGTTGGTATCACGAGCTTGTATATAACATGTAATGATTACATAGAACACATAAAAATCGAACTTAATGTTTTAGATACACGTTAAGCATTGTTTTTCGATCTAGGGGCTGTATAAAATTTCGAACCTAAAATTTGGGGGGGTCGATCTACTCCTTTTATCCTAAATTATGGTTTATGATTTAAATATTAATTTTATTAGAAACCCTAGCGTCATTAACAAGTTTATTGTGTTAATTGAACGTAATCTTCGTGACCTAATCTAAGTGTGTATGCGATGAATCGCATGACGAAACGATGCATGTTGAGTCATGGATAAATTAATGTTGATGTGATTTGTTAACTGTAGTACTTGTTTGGAGCCCATGCTAATAATTAGATAGATCTTAAATTTTGGGAAGACTCCAATTGCTTAAATCAATAATGTGCTATAGCTATGTGGATGATTATGCCTACAATGATCATCAATTATGACGCACTCCCCATTGGATAGAGCCATAGCTTAATTGCCACACATAGGAAAACCTAGAATCGATTTTAGGGTTTACCTAAAAACAAGTTGCCATGTGCCTATAGCTTTTCACCTTATAATGTTGATTATTAGTTGTTTATTTTTTCTTTATGCTGATTACTTGTTATGTGTTTCAAAAGTTGCTAAGCAATAAAAGGGCTAATTCAAAAGAAAATTTAATTGACGTAATAATAATGTGAAACCGTAATATTAATAACTTTACAATATCAAGACTTAGTGTACATACTGTAGGGGTGCTTACATGCCGTAATGCGTAATGCCATCCTCGCCGACGAGATCGTTCATTGTAAAAGTGTTAATAGTTTTAAGATGAAAGTATAAACTTTGTTTTGATGATGTTTTTGTACTATGGTTGGCAAGGTAAGTTTTTTTTAGCTAATCATTACGTGATGGAAACAAGTTGGAAAGAGCCTAGAGTCTCACCTTGGTTTCCATGCACAATGCTTAGTATAAAGACGTCTTACTTACATCACCATGGATGTACTATCATCTTAAGGGTGATTTACCTCAATGCCACTCGGTGGATGATAATGATGTTCTTCTCAATGGAGCAACCCGAATACCTCAAACAAAAGCTTTTAACCTTGTCTTACCGAATGGCAATAAAAATTTTGTAAAACCCTATGCTATAAAATGAGTGCCTATGCATCTTTATACATCTTTTGATTGTACACATCAAAATTAGAATACCCTATAAAATTTATTTACACCCATCTAACGTATAAGCGAACACTGAAGTTAATTTTGGTATGCGTCTGAGACCCTCGACCAATAGTATATGATGACAATTATAATTCCGTATGTGTGCGTGATGATCCTGACACATGAGTATGCTACGTTTTCTAAGTAGATCTGACTTATAGTAATTGATGCTTGTTATTACCTAATGCTTACTTGCATTGATTATGATTGGCATAATACTTTTTATGTCTTTACATTTGCAAACTTGTATGAGATCATTTTGATGTAAATTGCCCTGATAATTATCTAGAATTGTGATTTATTAATGGGTTCCCTAATATTTGTTCGACAA
>LBNU01004057.1:36056-48977 GCA_014162995.1 Artemisia annua | reverse complement strand
AAGAGGAGAATTTACTGAAATATCGACGATCAATGTCTTCTGAACACTTTGCCCCTGCTCTTCGGGGAGTTGGGATAGTACGCGTGTACACGCTCCTGCTTAAAAGCTTTTCTGAGTTGAAACACTAATTGATATACTACAACATAAGAACATGAAACGAATTAGTAGGAGACTAATTATAAAGATTTCTAGATATGCTAATCTAGATAAGTTGTGGGTCCTTCTTCAGTATTGAGTGTATATAACATGGTTTAATAACTATGGGATTAAAATGTCAAAATGATGGAGAACGATATATTGTGCAGGGGTTAAGTGTAACGACAATTTCACGATTCTCAATCCTTGATAAAATGTATCGTTTTAGACGTGGAACAGTTACTTGCTAAATCAATGGGAATTAGCGTAGCATAGTTTAGTGTTCAGCTTTATCCTGATTCTATCGGTTATGTAATCACCCTTACAACCCAGTATGAGATGCAGCACTAATTTAATAGTGTAGTAGTATACCTCATATGCATAGAGGGAGGTCTCAGAATTGAACACGATCTAATTGAGGGTTAGACGCTCACACGGGTCGCGTTGACATGGGGTGTATCTCAGCCATCTAGATGCCCATTCTCCAGCACTATTACGTTACCTACAGTATTACTCGACAGTGAAATGTAATAACATACGAATGTCAGAATTAGTGTCAAGTATAATCAGAACTTCTATGCATTAGAAGGGGGTTTGTCTCTTCGAATATAGCGGCCTCTACAATCACACGGAACGTATCTCCTACGTGCTTACCATCAACGTTTACTCATCTTTGGCGGATACAGCGGTGTGAGCAATCACTTTCAATTTCACTAAGTATTTTTTAACCATAAGGCTTGACATTGATGTGCTGCAGTAGCTGCAATGAATTCTGATTCACATGATGATGCGCCAACTGTTGGTGCTTTTCGAGTACAGCAAGTAATGGGTGACTCTGCAAAGTAAAATACTCAATCAGTAGTTCCTTTTCCTTGATCATGTTGTGATCCATAAAAACCAAACCCTGTGGTTTGTTATACCTGTATATCTTTTGCAGGCCTCTTTCTTGTAAATTATGCCATGCTCCTTTGTTCCTTTAATATATTGGATTACTTGCTTTACTGCTTCAGGTGATGTTCCTTCGGGTCTTGCATCTCTGCTGAGAGTCGACTGAATAACATAAGATCGGTCTTGAGTAGTAAATACCTGAGAACTTCCAATAAGCTTCTGTAATAAGCTTCGTCAACTGTGGTTACCTATCTTCCGCCTTGACAATTAGTACCGGGATCCAAAATTGGTATCCTTGTACTTAATATCCCTCATATTTGTTCCTTCAAGATCTTATTAATATACCTGACTTCTTGATTGTAATCTCTCTCTGTCGTGTGACTTCTATCCAAGGTTAATAAGCTAATAATCCTAATCCGCTCTTATCAAAACTTTTCTTCATTGGATTTGAATAGATTCACTTCCGTTCTTAGGTGCCCGTGATTATCAAATGATCTACTAAACTCAACTATATTTAGAATTCTTGTTTCTCTTCGTATAAATGCTTGTTCGAGATACCATTTTTAAAATCTAATGCTTTAATGTTTGAATAAGCTCACATTCAAGCTCCTCGGTGCTTGTCTTATCCTATAATAGCTTTAAATAAGCTTATACACTTTTCGTGAGTTCTGCTTGTAAAATCTTTAGGTTGTGTCAACGTAGACCTTCTTCCATTTAAAAAATCCATGTAAACTGATTTTACATCCAAGTGATGAACTCAACCATGTATGCTCTAATTGCTAATATCACTGTACTGTCTCCATCCTAGCCAACGGGGCAAATACTTCTCGAGTCACACTCCTTGTTCTTGTAATATCTTTGCTAATAAAACGTGCTTATTATCGTATGAATCTTTCTTGCTCATCTCTCTTGGTTTTAAAAACCCACTTGAGTCCAATTGCCTTTTGACTTCTGGCAATGTTAGTAAGATACCATGTTTTATTCTTATTTATTGAATTAATTCAACTCCATGGCCTCAATCATTTTGTCTGCTGCTGCTCCTTATATTACGAGGTTCTTCTTCATTGAAGAATAGCTAGGCTTCAACTTGTTTTGCCAGTTTCGTAAATTTTTCTAAATTTTTAATTCTCGTACTGGTCTATGATATATCTCTGATCTGAGCTTTCTAACGAACTAACTAAGTAGCCTCCTCTTTGCTCTTTTTGGTTAGGGTCGTAGGTGTATCGTTGTGGTGTAATTGGGTAATGGATCTGGTATTGTATCCAGTTCTTGAACGTGTTATCAACGGTTATCATTGTATCTGTGTTGACTGGTGTATGGATTCGTTGCAACTACTTCTACAACAAAACAGCCAAATGTGTCTTGTGTACTCGTATTTCCTTCATCTTTGTTCAATCCACGCTTTGTTTTCTATAAACTTAACACCCTACTAACATGTTTCTTCTTGCTATCGGATCGTATAAGCGCTGACTATGCTTTTGATCATTCCTCTACTACCCTAAGTAGATCATTGAGTATGTTCTAGTCTCAAGCTTCTATTAAGTGAAGGTATCGTTATCTTTGATAAGCTATGCATCCGAATATCCCTTAAGGTTTTCTAAATTTGGTTTTCTATTATAAGAGCAAGGCTTCATATGAAGTTTTATTATCAGGGTCTTGTAGGATACCCTATTGATATGATAAATGGCATGTTCACTACTTCCCCCAACAAATTAAGGGAACTTTATGCTTCTCTACTCCTCTAGTGATACATTGTCTATTACTCTTCTCTCCACTACTCCAATTCTGCTGTGGTGTAGTATGTTCTGTCAACAGTGTCGTGGCTATTCCATTATCTTTACAGTTATGGTGAATTCATGTTGATGTAAATCACTCCTCTATCTGTTCCCGCTCATGCTCGGTAGGCCCGGTAACGTGGGAGCGAGCGACGTCTTTTGATCGGCGCCGCTCAAACCGCGCCTCCGGGACACATGAGTCATGTCCTGTGCAGTCAATTGACATGGACATGGAACCCCCCAATGCCCTAGTGATCGCCCGGGTTTCATAACTGATGGGATCAATGTTAATTGACAAAAGTTCAGATTTCGTATCGAGATTTAAATGTCACAGTAAATACAGAAAGTTCAAGATTATACAGATCATGATCAGAGTATTTATATAATGTCAGATTTTATCAGATGAGCCAGTTTTATAAATCAGGGTTTTGCTTTCAACAGGTTCCGTAAACCAGAAATACATCCTTTAAAGAGTTTAAAATCAAAGTTCATCTTTAAAGGGTTTGTAAATCCAAATTCATCTTCAAAGGTTTCAGTTTCATAAGAGTATAACGGTTTTAATATCAAGGTTCATATTTCATAAGTTCAATATCAAGTTCAGATTGCAATTCAAGATAGTGTTGTTCAGATAACAAAGTTCAACCAGAAAGGGGATATAGCATGGCATAGGGAATCCTATACAAGAGGATAATATCCTAGAAGTAAAGGTGGCAGGTTCATGCAATGGTTAGGTTTACAGATGGTGAAAGTTTTAATAAGGAAACATATTATTTAGTAGTGTTTTTCATTTCATTTAAAACATGATTTTCATAAGGTATTTCTAAAATGTTTTTAAGCAGGAGGTTATTATTAATTTCCTTTTGGAAAAGTGGATATCATGTTTATAAGAAATCAGTTATCCACATGGTTTGTCTGCATATCATCAAGTTATATTCTCAAAGGTTTCATAAAACATCAATATCAATGAACAGAGACATCAGAAGAACCAGATCAGAAATCAGAGTATGGTAGAGAAAACGGATCAATGAGTCATGAGAAACCTTAACTAAAGGTCCAGAATTCTGTACCCAACACGACAAGCAGACACAAGAAACATCAGAACAGAAATAGAACTCCTCTTCTCACAGAACCCTAGACGGATTGAAGTCGAGAATTATTCAATAGTTCATTTTAAATCAGATTACTCCTTTTAGGTGTCTTCCATAGATAACTTCAGATTTACGCAGACTTATAACTCCAGATTAGTTAGCTCTCGATTTATAGGTTCAGAGTAAGTTTCCATTGTAGAAAGTTCTCATTAATCAGTTTTCCAAAGTAGGCAAGTTTCCCTTATTAACACATTCTTATAAGTTAGTTGTAACATTTTATCAAGTTTCATGGCCTCATGTATTACTAGTTTCCCTTTACGACATTTATGGAATTAGGGTTTCATTTGGTCCACAAGAACATGTATTAGGTTAAAAGTGTCATTTTAACAAGTTGAGGGCTCATAATTGCAACTAATTAATCTCATAGCATTCATTAAAAAGTCACATATTCCAAACATATCCAGATTTAACTTTACACCTCTTATTAGTCAATTCAAATTACTTATATATTTCTAATTAACTAATTAAAATCCACATAATTACTCAATTAAGTACACAAGCCATCAAGTATCTGATTTTACACTTTAGTCCTTTTAACATTAATTTAAGCCAAAGGATTAGGTATTTACACATTAGTCTTTAAGTTTTCTAATTTAACCTAATATCTTTTTAATTCCATTTAATCATTTCAACCCTTTAACTTCCAATTATTTAGCATAACTTATCATCACCTTAGGACCTGTACAAATCAGTACAATTTATAACTTTACAAACAAAGTCTCATATTTAATTAATTTATAATTCGACATATATAATTATATATATTTACAATTTAAGTTCCAAACTTTCAAAATATGCATCTATGGTCCTTCTCATTATTTTTCCCATTATCCTACTGTATTTACAAGAGTTACAAAATGGTCCCATATTTTCAAAAATTACAAAACAGCCCCTTTACATTTAAATTATTAAATCGGTTTTGATGTAAATTCCATAATACAAACCCTAGATTTTTCCCAAGCATCAAATCATCATTATAGCATCATTATATCAGTAGTTAGCTCACAAAATTGTCAAAAACCCTAACCCTAACTTTTTCGAATTTCTTTTCTTTTAATTACATCCGAAATACAACTAATTCACAAATAATTATTCCAGGCTTCAAAAAATTACACCAATAATTTTATAGGTTCCATAATCATCATAGAAGACCAGAAAAATAATAACTCATCACACAAAATTCATTAGGGCCGATTTAGCTAATTCCATAAAATTAGGGTTTTAATTTTATATTAATTCGTATGGCCACATTAAGATGCATGGATCATTTTTATCAATTTATACAGATCATATGAGGTATATAGAGTGATAAAAAAATACCAAAATTGGTTTGGATCGAATGGAACAAGCTTTGTGAATTTCTCCTTTCTCGGCTATATATAACGAACCAAATAATTGCTCCACCTCAACCAAGCTTCCAATACACGAACCCTTATTTTTCTAGGCTTCTTATGACTTCCAAAGACCCAATAAAAATACCAATTTGCTTCAGAAAATTCGGATGTGGTGGTGGTGGATTTTCTTGTTTTCGGCTATATAGGAATTTAGGGTTTTTGTTTGATTTTGAATATGATTTGGTAAAATAACCATTTGAGGAGTTATAGGGGTGTTAAGGCCGAGTATTAGGGAGAGGGATGGGCCAAAATCTCGGCCTAATTGATTTGTGGTTTAATTTTGCATCATTTCCATATTTAACAAATTATTTACTTAGTTTAAATACAAAATAATTATTGTACAACTTATTTAATTAGTTTAGGATTATTTCTAGTCTTTAGAAAATATGTAAATAATATTGAGAATTTTCTTTTTGTTCATTTTCATCCTTTCATAAGTTTATAAAGTTTTTGCATAATTAATTTTTGATTTAATTACAAATTCATAAGCTTTCATTAAGTTTTAATTTTGAGGGGTATTTTGGTCATTTTGCAAAGTTTAAAATTTTAGGTATTACAATCACTGTTAATGACTATGCACGAAACGAGGAAGTGTTGTTGAATGAAGGCCAAATTCAACCAGGGAAATATGCTTCAAAGGACGAAAGCATAGCAGGGAAATATGCTTCAAAGGACGAAAGCATATGGTATTTAGATAATGGTGCAAGTAGCCATATGACGGGAACTAAGAGTCATTTTAAGGATATAGATGAAAGCATAACAGGACGAGTACGTTTTGGAGATAGATCATATGTACAGATAAAGGGAAAAGGCTCTATATTGTTAGGTTGTAGAAACCAGGAACAAAAGGTAGTATCGGATGTATATTATATACCAAACCTTAAGAGCAACATACTAAGTCTAGGACAACTTACAGAAATAGGTTGTAAAGTCATAATGGACGGAAATGAATTGACTTTGTATGATAAGAGCAGAAAATTGTTGATGAAAGTAGAAAGATCCAAGAATAGACTTTACAGTATTAGACTACAAATAGACACACCTATATGTCTCTTAGCAAACGTAGATAACCAAGCATGGTTATGGCACGCTAGATTAGGTCATCTAAACTTTGACGATATCAACAAGATGACTAGGAAGGGTCTAGTGGATGGAATACCTAGAATAAATCATGCTCGACAAATTTGTGATGCATGTTTATTAGGAAAGCACAGTAGAACACCATTTCCAAACCAAGCTAAATTCATATCAAAGAACCCGTTGGACTTAGTATATGGAGACCTATGTGGTCCTATTAGTCCAGCAACACACTCAGGCAAGAAACTCATATTCTTGTTAGTAGACGATTGTACACGTTTCATGTGGGCTTACTTTCTGACTTCGAAAGACCAAGCATTTAGTACATTCAAAGAATTTAAGCAAAAGATAGAAATGGAAATGAGAATGAAAGTGAGGATGCTAAGAACAGATAGAGGAGGTGAATTTACATCAAATGAATTCACCAAGTACTGTAAAGATAATGGAATAGCACGACAGTTGACAGCACCATACTCACCACAGCAGAATGGAGTAGTGGAGAGAAGGAATAGGACAATGTTATCAACTAAGAGGAGTATGATGAAAGCCATAAAGTTACCCTTAACTTTTTGGGCGGAAGTAGTGAAACATGCCATTTACATACTCAATAGGGTACCTACAAGAGCCCTGATAGATAAAACTTCATATGAGGCACTTTATAATAGAAAACCAAATTTAGAAAACCTAAGGATATTCGGATGCACAGCTTATGCAAAGATAACGATACCTCACTTAAAGAAGCTGGATGACAGAAGCATACCAATGATCTACTTAGGAGTAGAGGAATGATCAAAAGCATGTAGGTTATACGATCCGATAGCAAAGAAGAAACATGTTAGTAGGGGTGTTAAGTTTATGGAAACAAAGCCGTGGGATTGGAACAAAGATGAAGAAGATACGAGTACACAAGACACATTTTGGGCTAGTTTTGTGGTAGAAGTAGTTGACAACGAAAATCCTACACCAGTCAACACAGATATCAATGATAACCTTGATAACACGTATCAAGAACTGGATACAATACCAGATCCAATTACCCAATTACACCACCAACATACACCTACTACCCTAACTCAAAAGAGCAAGAGGAGGCTACTAGTAGTTCGTTAGAAAGCTCAGATCAGAGATATGATCATAGACCAGTACGAGAATTAAAAAGTTTAGCAGAAATTTACGAAACTGCACAACAAGTTGAAGCACCTAGCTTATTCTTCACTGAAGAAGAACCTCGTAATTATAAGGAAGCATCAGCAGACAAGAAATGGATTGAGGCCATGGAGATTGAATTAGATTCAATAAATAAGAATAAAACATGGATTCTTACTACATTGCCAGAAAATCAAAAGGCAATTGGACTCAAGTGGGTTTTTAAAACCAAGAGAGATGCACAAGGAAAGATCATACGATATAAGGCACGTTTAGTAGCAAAAGGATATGTACAAGAACAAGGAATAGACTTCGATGAAGTATTTGCCCCAGTTGCTAGGATAGAGACAGTACAGTTGATATTAGCATTAGCAGCATACCATGGTTGGCAAGTTCATCACTTGGATGTAAAATCAGCATTTTTACATGGAGTTTTAATGGAAGAAGTCTACGTTACACAACCTAAAGGATTTGTACAGCCAGGAAACTCACGAAAAGTGTATAAGCTTATTAAAGCTTTATATGGATTAAGACAAGCACCGAGAGCTTGGAATGTGAAGCTTGATCAAACATTAAAGTCATTAGATTTTAAGAAATGTAATCTCGAACAAGCAGTTTATACGAAGAGAAACAAGAATTCTACAATTATAGTTGGAGTCTATGTAGATCATTTGATAATCACGGGCACTCCTAAGAAGGAAGTAGAATTATTCAAATCCCAGATGGAAGAAAAGTTTGAAATGAGCGACTTAGGATTATTAGCTTATTACCTTGGGATAGAAGTCACACAGACAGGAGGAGAGATTACAATCAAGCAAGCAGGTTATATTAATAAGATCTTGAAGGAAACAAATATGATGGATATTAATGATACGAAGATACCAATGGATCCCGGTACTAATTTGGTCAAGGCGGAAGATGGTAACCCAGTTGACGCAACTTATTACAGAAGCTTAATTGGAAGTCTCAGGTATTTACTACATACAAGACCAGATCTTAGTTATTCAGTCGGACTANTATTCCCAACAGAAGAAAAGTTTGAAATGAGCGACTTAGGATTATTAGCTTATTACCTTGGGATAGAAGTCACGCAGACAGGAGGAGAGATTACAATCAAGCAAACAGGTTATATTAACAAGATCTTGAAGGAAACAAATATGATGGATATTATTGATACGAAGATACCAATGGATCCTGGTACTAATTTGGTCAAGGCGGAAGATGGTAACCCAGTTGACGCAACTTATTACAGAAGCTTAATTGGAAGTCTCAGGTATTTACTACATACAAGACCAGATCTTAGTTATTCAGTCGGACTACTCAGCAGATGGATGCAAGACCCGAAGGAACATCACCTGAAGGCAGTAAAGCAAGTAATCCAATATATTAAAGGAACAAAGGAGCATGGCATAATTTACAAGAAAGAAGGCGGCTGCAAGATTACAGGTTACAACGACAGTAGTTATGGAATCAACACTGATCAAGGGAAAGGAACTACTGGAATAGTATTTTACTTTGGAGAGTCACCCATTACTTGGTGTACTCAGAAGCAACCAACAGTGGCGCTATCATCATGTGAATCAGAATTCATGGCAGCTACTGCAGCAGCATGTCAAGCCTTATGGTTAAAAAGATTACTTAGTGAATTAACTGGAACTGAAGAAAAGAAGATAACGTTGAAGGTAGATANAAGAAGGCGGCTGCAAGATTACAGGTTACAACGACAGTAGTTATGGAATCAACACTGATCAAGGGAAAGGAACTACTGGAATAGTATTTTACTTTGGAGAGTCACCCATTACTTGGTGTACTCAGAAGCAACCAACAGTGGCGCTATCATCATGTAAATCAGAATTCATGGCGGCTACTGCAGCAGCATGTCAAGCCTTATGGTTAAAAAGATTACTTAGTGAATTAACTGGAACTGAAGAAAAGAAGATAACGTTGAAGGTAGATAACGTTTCAGCAATAGCACTAGTCAAGAACCCAGTTTTTCATGGAAGAAGTAACCACATCGACATTCGCTATCATTTCATTCGAGAATAGGTAGAGAATGGGCACATCAATGTGGAACATGTCAGCGGAGAACTACAAAGAGCAGATATACTAACAAAGGCTCTACCAAGATTGAAGTTCACGACAATGCGACAAATGCTCGGAGTTCAAGATTTAGCAAGAAGCAACGATCAAGATTAAGGAGGAGAATGTGAACCGAATAATCTTTATCATTGCTTATTATATATTAGTTAAAACATGAAGGACCAAACTTGTTAGTTAGAAACCTTATAACCGAAAGTTAGTTATGTTAGTTAATTCGGTTAAGACAAAGGAAGGTGTAACACCCCAACCCGAGAAGGGCTAAAGTGTAACATTATGGAGTCAAATCAGAACACAAGCGAAACGGAGATACATTTCTAATACAAAGTAAAGGTTACAAGGAAAAAAAAAACTAAACAAAATACAAAGAGCAACAACAATGAACTAATGCCCAAGCACAATATACTAAGCCCAACATCAAATACTTCTAATCATCTCTAAGTCCAGCCAGTAGCTAATCAGGGTGAAGTCTTCTAAGCCCAAAATAAGATCTCTCATCCACAAACCCAGCTTCCTACTAAACCTGCGATATGATGTATTAGTAGGAACAAATAAGTGTTGATTTCCATATTATTCTCTATAAATGCAATTTGTGTGCCATATGTACACGAGCTAAAAATCAGTCCAAGATAATATATTGACGTGTGATATAAAATGTGTATAAGTCATGTAAATTTTTAAGTTATCAAAAGTTATAGCTTCAACATGTATCGTAATATTTAATTATTAACGTTTTAAATACTTAGGTTAAATTGTATTGCGATGTCTTAAATTATTAATCGTCTTTTCATAAGATTAAAATTAGAGGGGTAATTGGGTATTTAATAAGTTTAAAATTTTGGGTTTTACAACTCTTCCCCTCTAAAAAGAAAATTCCGTCCGCGAAATTGAAGATATGCAAATCAAATGGGAACGTATCAAATTATGCAAAACACAAAGACTTAGTTTCTCATGACTCTATCTTGTCGATCTAATATGGTTTTCCAAGAACATAACAAGTGACTTCAAATCAAACGAGTAGGGTGTCACATGCAAGGAGTGATAAGAGTGATTCCCTCGGAAGAGATACTCGGAAGATGTTATGAACAAGCGACAGCTGAGGAGGTATAGTTAGACGATAGGAAACCTCCTCCGAAACGTACAAGAATCAAATAGTCCAAATTTGGTTCCATATAAATCCGGTCCTTATCAAACAATTCATAATGCAACGGTCTCACAGACGCGAAATGTATAAATAGCAAAACATATGTGTACCCCTCAATATGAATACTGGCATACATACAAATAGAAGACAATTCAAACGATAACATCGAACGGTAGAAAGCTCTACAACGAACCCTAAGATTGTTATCAAAATACAGAGATCAACAAACATATCTCGAGGATCCAAACATATCAAATCGTACGGCGATAAGGCAGATCAAAGGTATAGTTCGAAAGAACCTAAAGTCTTACTAGTCACAGATAGTCGCCAACGGAAACAGAAATCTAAGGCTTCTCTAAGGCACTCCTCAAGATATCCTATGAACACAATAAGTGCACTTATATGACGTTAGTATTATCACGTTGATCAGGCGTCATAATACTAGCCTCACATAATATGCACTCATGATGGTCATACTCTATCTCAAGTTCATGAAACAAAATCTATAAACCACCTAAAAGTCCAACTAAGACTTAGGGTTGGTCCTAGTCAAGATCAATAATGAAACAAAGTCGGAAAAACTCGCAATGACGTAACCAAATCAAGCCATATAACCAAGAGTAAAAATGAAACTACTCGTAAAAGTGACGAAAAATCATAGAATATCCATCAAAAGCAAGGTACGTCTTCAAAAGAGTCAATCCATTCATAACATAAATTTCAAGGTTCCAAGCTCGAGTATTCGGTCCATGTTTGTCCATCAGCTCATAGGATGAAAAGAAAAACAATAAACTCGAGTCTAGTTCCTCAAGCCTTCGGCAGTTCTTCATGGAATTGTGGTGTGGAATTGCGAATCTCTGTCTTGATCACCGAGCATCCTTCCATCCGCAAATTTGCTTCTACTCTCAATTCATCTTAGTACAACTAAAATGAATAGAGAAGCAAGACTGCGGGTCTTCGACAGTTCTTCTATCACAGCTCCAGGTTTTCAGGTAACACCGTCGCTGCCTATTCTAGGTTATGTGTTAATAGTTCACCTTCTCCGGTCTGGTTGTCTTGATACTCAAACTTGAAATCTCCACATGCTGCATGAGGTATACTCCGTTGATGGTAAGTCAGTTGTGAACATCTTCTATAGTAACAGATTTGGGTGATCAAGAGTCGTCAAAACATAGTAGAACAAAGTAGATTGTTAAAGGTCCCAAATCGGATACGGCAGTCCATGGTAGCTTATGAAGGGCCATCCAATCCAAAATCAGAGGCCAAAGTAAACGAATACGGTCATCAAACTGGATAGATAGTTCATATAGAGTCAAGTACATGGTTTGTCAAGAGTGTCGAGGTATACAAGCAAACAGTTCAAAGTGTTGGGATCTGGTTTAGCTCATTATTAGCACCAGTGATAGGTAGAATGTGAATCATCGTTAATATGAAAATCGTATGGTTGTCAAAAGTGAGGTGTACGGGACATCAGTTGGCAGCATCATCATGCTTAGATAACAAATTCATACTGAGATAATAATCTCATCATATCCTTCCAAAGGAACTGATTAGCAAACAATTTCATCATTCGAGGGGAGGGAACAAAACTTCTTATATCTGTGGTTAATAATTACCAGAGTTCTCATAGGGAAGAATTTGATTTTGCAAAGTCAAGTTGTATCAAACGACACATTGTGTCTACCATATGTACGAAATTCAAAGAGTGTGTCAAACACATTATGGTTGAATAATCTTCGGAACGATCGGAAAGTGTGACATTTCTTAAAAATTCATGTCTTATATTTTAAATAATAGTTTATTTAATAACTATCCTATTTTAATAAATTAACTTCGTAGAAAGTTATTCGTGTACATCCAATTCTTTCGACCACGAGTATAATATGTCAACTCTACATTTCTTGTACTCCACTATTTTTCCTTGAAATCCTAATTTAAAAAGTTACTTTCACTTTTATTTTAGGAATTAATTACTTAAAACTATCAAAAATATAAAACTACGAAAGCATTCGTAGCAATAATGTGAAAGTTATTGAAAAACTCATCATCTACTAAAATTATATTTTCATAATTTTTACAATAGTATTTCATCACTATGGTACCATTAAAAATTATTT
>LBNU01004057.1:17908-28474 GCA_014162995.1 Artemisia annua | reverse complement strand
TTTTTTTTTATCCGTTTTCGCCCTTTTTTGTGATTAGGTAAGTATACTAGAAGAAAACTTGACATTTGATTAAAAAAAGTTTCTGTATCGATTTTAAGTCACGATTTTGACCCCTTTTTGGTCCGAATCATCAAAAGTGTAAAACACGAAAGTTGTCCGTAATGATATTTTAGATAAAGACTAGCGAGATTTTAACCTGAAAATGCAAAACAATGGCTGTTTACTACCAAAACTTAAGCCATTTTTTTTACCAAGTTCATAACTTATAAACTTATAAACTATTGTAAATTTTGTATTTGTGTAAATCATCAAACTTATTTGAAAAAACGGACGAAAACGTATAAAATGGCTTAATTTTTTTTGTAGTAAATAGCCCTTGTTTTGCATTTTTCAGGTTAAAGTCCCGTGAGTCTTGATGTAAAACATCATTCCGGACAACTTTCGTGTTTTACATTTTTGATGATTCGGACCAGAAAGGGGTCAAAATCGTGACTTCAAATCGATACAAAAACTTTTTTTTTATCAAATATCAAGTTTTCTTCTAGTATACTTACCTAATCACAAAAAAGGGCGAAAACGTAAAAAAAATGGCGAAAACGGATAAAAAAAACATAAGAAAACAGACGAAAACGTAAACAAACGGACAAAAATGTAAAAAAATAGACGAAAACGTAAAAAAATTGACAAAAACGTAAAAAAAATAGACGAAAACGTTAAAAAAACGGACGAGAACGTAAAAAAAATAGACGAAAACGTAAAAAAATTGACAAAAACGTAAAAAAAATAGACGAAAACGTTAAAAAAACGGACGAGAACGTAAAAAATATTAACGGATTGACAACGGTGCAAAATATTAACGGATGGACTAACGGTGCAAAAAATGAGGACTTTTTTAGAAAATGAGGACTAACTTTGCAAAAAATATTAACTGAGGACTAACTGTGCAAATAACTTAACGGATAAACTAACTGCCCATCCAAATTAGGGACTAACTGTAAAACTTGACGCAACACAGGGACCATTTGTGTAAAAAAACTGAAAAGAGATTTAGAAGAGTAAATTGCAAAAATCGTCCCTAAAGTTTGGACAGGGGTATTTTAGTCATTTGATGTTGGTCAGGGACGATATTTGCCCCAAAAGTTTGCCACAGGGACGGTTTTTGCAGTTTCGACAGTTCTGGGATAAAACACGCAAATTGGTCAAACTTTAGGGACGATTTTTGCAATTTACTCAAAAAAGATTTTGTAGTTTGTTGATATAAATTGTTCCAATACAACACACATGTATAACTTGCCAAAAGTTCTTTATAGATCCAATTTTTACCATAGAACCCATCAAGCAATATTAGCCACTCAATTTTTTTTATTAAAATAAAAAAATAAACTTCCACCCTTTTTTTAAAACTTAAATATCTCGCAAACCGTAAATCGTAAATCTACAAAAAAATACTATCGCGACGAGAATTAAATTATCTTTCTATAGACATGCATTGTTATATACTTTCGACGAACTTTCTTTTTGATAAACTTTTTTTTTCTTCAAATTTTCCGCCCAGAAAAATCATATATGATTTGTAAAAATCATATATGATTCGTTAAAATCAAATCATATATGATTATTACGAATCATATATGAAAAATCATATATGATTCGTAAGAATCATATATGATTTGATTTTAACGAATTATATATGATTTTTACAAATCATATATGATTTTTCTGGGCGGNTAAAAAAATTGACAAAAACGTAAAAAAAAATAGACGAAAACGTTAAAAAAACGGACGAGAACGTAAAAAATATTAACGGATTGACAACGGTGCAAAATATTAACGGATGGACTAACGGTGCAAAAAATGAGGACTTTTTTAGAAAATGAGGACTAACTTTGCAAAAAATATTAACTGAGGACTAACTGTGCAAATAACTTAACGGATAAACTAACTGCCCATCCAAATTAGGGACTAACTGTAAAACTTGACGCAACACAGGGACCATTTGTGTAAAAAAACTGAAAAGAGATTTAGAAGAGTAAATTGCAAAAATCGTCCCTAAAGTTTGGACAGGGGTATTTTAGTCATTTGATGTTGGTCAGGGACGATATTTGCCCCAAAAGTTTGCCACAGGGACGGTTTTTGCAGTTTCGACAGTTCTGGGATAAAACACGCAAATTGGTCAAACTTTAGGGACGATTTTTGCAATTTACTCAAAAAAGATTTTGTAGTTTGTTGATATAAATTGTTCCAATACAACACACATGTATAACTTGCCAAAAGTTCTTTATAGATCCAATTTTTACCATAGAACCCATCAAGCAATATTAGCCACTCAATTTTTTTTATTAAAATAAAAAAATAAACTTCCACCCTTTTTTTAAAACTTAAATATCTCGCAAACCGTAAATCGTAAATCTACAAAAAAATACTATCGCGACGAGAATTAAATTATCTTTCTATAGACATGCATTGTTATATACTTTCGACGAACTTTCTTTTTGATAAACTTTTTTTTTCTTCAAATTTTCCGCCCAGAAAAATCATATATGATTTGTAAAAATCATATATGATTCGTTAAAATCAAATCATATATGATTATTACGAATCATATATGAAAAATCATATATGATTCGTAAGAATCATATATGATTTGATTTTAACGAATTATATATGATTTTTACAAATCATATATGATTTTTCTGGACGGAAATTTTTTAAAAAAAAAAGTTTGTCGAAAAAAAAAAAGTTCGTCAAAAGTATATAACAATGCATATCTATAGAAAGATGATTTAATTCTCGTCGCGATGCTATTTTTTTTTTTAGATTGACGATTTACCGTTTGCAAGATATTTTGTTTTAAAAACATATGTGGAAAATAAAAATGGGTGGCTATGATTGGTTCATTGGTTTTATGCCAAATATGAGATCTATATTAATCTCATCTCATTAGTTCGAGATTGACGACAAAAAAAAAATAAATAAATAAATAAAATAAAATAAATAGTTCGATATTGACAAAAGTTTAGAAACTTAAATAAATTGAAAGCGGAAGTGCTCGTGATTGTTTTTTTACTTAAACAACCTCAAACACAAAAGGCTAAAAAAAAAATCTCAATTTACATAAGCGAATGCACCGCAGTTTATTACGAGGCAGCCTTTCTTGTCCCTAACCGATGTGGGATATAAAGAGCTTTTAGCCTTTCTAACCCGTACATATTTTGTTTATTCTTTTCAAGTTATGATTAAAAACTCATACTAAACTCAAATACACTTATTTACTGACTATGCAATTGGAGTGGGATATCCTCGATGGATGGGTTACTCTATCACTCACACAAAAAATATCCAAAAGATATAAGATGTTAAGAAAGTATGGTTAAGAAACATATAGCGTACACTAGTTTGGTCAATTTAGTACCATTGACCATGAAACACAAAGCATTTATAAGCTTTACAAACACAGAAAAGTGCATTACATATTCATATGATACTCACAGGGAGAAAACGTTGAAGAGTACACTTTGATCGATTAGTATATACGGACAACCATTGACCAAATAATGAACAAACCAACAACCACCCAGCCATTACTTTTGACCACTTGGGACATCAGAATCAACTATGCTAGTTATCTTTTTCTGCAGTTCTGGCTTGTTGGCTCCCACAAGTTTATCAATTTGTTGCCCATCTTTAAGGAAGAAGAATGTGGGAGTAGCTTTTACTTCCCATTGTGTGCTAAACTCCTGTAAAAAATTTATCTTGGGTGAGCAAAAGGAGACTTTGCAAATATATACACAACTGCATCTTAGAAAGTGCTGCTTCCTTTATGAAGATATAACATAACTACCAAGCTCACAAGCAACTATCTTAGAAAATCTTGGCAGGAGCCTACAACAGGCTTTCGCCAAACCAACTTGGTTGACCCCGTGTCAAGCTCAAAACCTAATGTTCTTTTAGAGTAAGGAATCGTTGGGAAAAGTAAAACAAGTAGTGATTTTGAGACAGGATGATTTCACAAATATTATCAGTGATTAAGCTACCGTTGACATAAACTAACCTTATTTACATAGCAAGGGTATAACTGTAAAACGGCCACTTTCTTCCAAACTCAGGAACATGAATTTATTGTTTAACAAAACATCAATTTATTTTCACTTATTTCCAGCTCAAAAACACCCAAAAACCCTTTTCCTTAGGTCTCCTTTATGTTCTCTTCCTTTATATTTTTTCTTGCCCTTCAATTGTAAGTTTATTTATAGGGCTGTCTGCCAGTCAATTAAAGGGCAAGGCTCAAGCTTTTAGCAAGTTAAGCAAAAGCCTGAGCCCTGAGTTTTCAGAGCTCTGCAAATGGTAGGCAACCTACTTTTGCACGAGCAAAGCTTCTAGCCAAACAAACTCAAGCAGCTCAAATATACATGATAAAAGAACCGCTCCTACTAATATAATAACCAACATCATTCCAACTAGATACATATTAAGTTTAGTGTAGTCACTTATGATAATTGTTTCGATTTTTCAAAAAGGTTGATACATATTTTCCTGCGACTGTGGTATTCTAACCACAGATTAGGATCTTTTCATCTCTGTTTATGCGTTACTTGGCGTAGGTTTTCTTTGTGGCTTTGTATTTATGTGTTTGATGTGGTTTACTGCACTTCTATTCATCTGACATCACAGGCTGCAACCAGTATTGTAATAATTGTTTGATATTCCAGACTCGATAACTTTAACCCTTTATCTAAAACTCCCAGTAAATTTTGCATTTGTAATCACTAATCACCTATCTGCACACATCGCTTTCTTTTTCGCTTTATCAATTTTTATGATCATATCTGTCGCTTTAAGTTCAAAACATCCTGATTTTGAGAACGAGAGTGATTATTCTCAAAGGTTGAGTAATTGGTGACAGTAACACTTCAATAACGTATTTACTATTTTTCTGGTTAGTTACTGGTTTAAAATGCTAGCATCAGTGCTTTTCCAAAAATAAAAATAAAAATAAAAAAATGCTAGCATCAGCACTCCTCAAGTACTGTAACTTCGGTAAGTTAAAAGGCAGTGGCATAATTTATCAATAGATATACAATGTCAAAACTTACCGTTAACTCATCAACGTCTATGGTCAGAAACATGAGAGAAGGATGCTTATCCGAAAGCTCAATGTAGTACGGCGCAATCGATTTGCAAGGACCACACCAAGATGCACTGAAGTTGGCAACCACCTATTCACCATACGCAGATATATAATTAGTGCAAATTAGAAAACAAGTAGAGAGCTTTGGCAAATAGGTTAGTATACCAATAGAAATTCTACCCAAATGTAGTAGAAACCATGGCAGAAACTTAAAGCATTTTACATATTTTTACCACTAGCACCATTTTCCTAATATTATTAGAATTTCAGCTTGAATTGGTTACTGCTAAATTGGAACCCTTTATTATTTAAATTACTTAACTTCAAATCTGTAACAAAATTATGGGTCTGTCAGTTGACTTAGAGATGAATCTACTAAGGAGCCATGAAAATATCCTTAGGAGAGCAACAAAGTAGTTTAAAAACTTACTATTTTGCCTTGTGCCTTAGCTTCTGACAGCTTTCTCTCCCAAGCATCTTTTGTAGTGACGAGGGTCACGTTACCTCCCTCAAACTGAGGATGACTTTCAGTCTCATCTTCTTCGGGTTGGGTCTGCAAATATTAGTAAAATCAAACTCCACAGTCAACTCAAAATAAAATTATACGAGGTTGATACCATGAGCTTAAAAAAATCAAGACTGAATTTGTTTTAAAAATCTTGCATTTTTCTTTTTGTGGGTTTAATCAATTTATATTCACATCAGATTCATGGGACCCAAGTCCACATTGTCCCTTCGCAGAACATATAACTAAAGCAAAAATACAACAATAATGATGGCTAAAACCAATAGCAACTAAGCTGTTAGGTACAGCATTGTGAATAACTAACACATTTTCGAGAAGCAAAATCTTATTACTAGTACTTATTCAATTTGACAGCAATCAATAGCATTAGCTGATTATGCATTGTTTTCTTTGAGGAGGGGGTAGAGATCTAAAATCTTTTTGGTGAGAATATTCATGTCTGTCAATATTCTAGACGTACAGATTCATGACCTTCTGATCTGCTAGTATATTAATCACCTTTAAGTCTTAGTGCCCTATCCCTTGTTGCTCTCACATATTTCTTCCACAGAACCCACGACATGATCCAGCACTACTTATAAAGAACTAAATTTGAGCATCTTTTTCGTTCTAAGATGTTTTATACAACCCAAGTCCTTCATTATAGTGGCTTGAAATTTTCCACCAAGATACTGCTTTTGAAGTGAGAAACCAATGAAAATGATATTCGTATTAGACCAACAAAGAGGAAACTCCAAGTGTATCTATTTGAATAATATAAGTATTGGCTTTGCTATTGATTATGGTATGTATGAGTATGAGTAATGCAAATAAGTCGACAATCAAAAACTGAGAGGTCTACTACCCAATGGTGAAGAATACAAGCAGAGTAGGTTGGTATAATTTTTATTATAAACTTCATCTCAGACTTGTTGAGCGAAAAAAAAGCCTCACAAGATGGAGCTATACACTGTAAAGACACAGAAAAGATAACCCAACCAGCAACACAGATATTAAGATCATTTTAACATGAATCGTCGGGTCAGATTGACATATTTATCTAGTTTAATCACACGTTCTTTATCATGAATCATGACCAAAGAAGCAAAATCTATCCTCAACCATTCAACAAAGCAACTCATAATTTTATTTTATTTTTCTTCTTCATTTAGCGTAGCAAGTAGTTATATATTCAATCACAATCACTCCGAAAACAAGAATTAACTCAACAAGAGGCAGAATTTTTCTATTCAGTAACATCGTAGACCAGAACTGAAAACGCAGAGACAAGAAAACTCACCGAAGAAAAGCAGATTCCCATTCAGAGATGTTTATAAATGATTTTACCCTTAAAAAAACAAACAAACAAAAGAAGTCTATCAGCACAACCCACCAGTATATATATTATAAGCATAACACAACCTCAATAATAAGTAGTACTCTAAACAAACATAAGCTTATGGTGCCACGTCAGCATTAGTACAGACAAAATGAAAATGAAAACATACAGGGAAACATTTTCCAACGATTAAATAAAAGAATTGAATAGCATTAATTCACAGTAACCAAAAGCCATGTAGGAAAACTATCAATTGCTTTACACAATTCTTTAACACACAAATAAAATTTATAAAAAAGGGGTTGAAAGAAAGAAATACCTGTAAATTCGAGGTTTGTTATCGATTGAAATCAGTAAATTCACAAATGTGAAGCTAATTTATATAAAGATTTGTTTATTAGTAGGTGTTAAATGTTCCCACGTGGAAATTTCAAAATGTGACAAAATTATAAAAAGTTGGGCCATCTTTGTTGACTATTCCAGAAACGGTTAAAAGTTGGGCTTCCAGAAGGATTACTTGTCACACGGTTCGGTTGTTTGTTGGGAAATAACAGCTTATGGAAAAATTATTTTCAACAGTTTAATCGTTTTAAGTAATTTTTAATCGGT
This sequence comes from Artemisia annua, assembly GCA_014162995.1. Classification (NCBI taxonomy): domain Eukaryota; kingdom Viridiplantae; phylum Streptophyta; class Magnoliopsida; order Asterales; family Asteraceae; genus Artemisia; species Artemisia annua. The sequence continues at coordinate 20,893 of LBNU01004057.1, read as the reverse complement.
CATTGAAAATCAAGCATGTTCAATCGGTTGATACTTTTGACGGCTTTAAGGGTATTGGCAATGGTCTCGATATGGTTGAGGCATGGTTCCATACCGCACGGCAACACCATTGCCACCTATGCGGTTTGGATTCGGTATGGATGGTCTCAGTAATCTTTGCCTCAACGGCATTGACTTGGAGCAATTAATTTTCGAATGTTGGGGACCAAAAACTAGACGTTGGGAGTAAAACAAAAAAATAAAATTAGGTGAGGTATGGGATTATGGTTGTCGCTAAAAAGTATGGTGAGGTATGAAAAAAGTATGAATGAAGTGGAATGATATTTTTGGTTGGTTGTGAGGTATGGGTGACGTATGAGATCATGACTACTTTAAGCTATTATATATGTCTGACTTTGTCACGTGAAACAAGTTGTAGTTTTATTATCAAAACTTTTCTTATTTTTAAGTCAACCTTCTTTGATTGTTGTCGTAGTTGAAAACGCCTCTAGCTTTGCTTAAACTTCTAGCTAACATAGTCAATATGCTAAGTAATAGCATCAACATCAACTACATCAATCTGATTCTTGCTACTAGGTCCAGAAAAAGATATCAAGTTGACTGAATTTCGCCTTGCCTAATTCCTTTCTTTCTTTGATCATCAAAGCTTTTCTATGTTGAAAGTCTCATGCGTGCTTTTATGAATGTTAAGCTAGTAGGATGACTAGTGGGTGTTGTGTTAATCAGCTCACTTTATTCTTTATTTATATAGCCCATAAAGAAAGTTCTTAATAACATATGCATAGCCCCTTTATTCTTATTGAAATTTCAAATAACTTAGATACAACATCAATTTACATGTCAAATCATTCTTTTCTAGTTTAACTTAGTTCCTAATTATCATGCTGTTATGTTATTCTTGTTAAATTATTTCTTTGAACGGTATTTTTTGCTTTAATTTTTACGTTAAGTTCGAGTCCCTTTAACTTTAAATCCTAGCTAAGCGCATGATTCTTTTGCTCCTTGGATTGTTTGTGGTTTAGACAAATTCCATGTAAGCTTTTCAAAGTATAATATCTTTTAGCTATATTGATCTCTATGGTAACAATCACCTAGTCAAAAAAATTTGGACCAACATCCATGAAATTTTCAGTTGAGCTGAAAATTGATTCTCTCTTGTATGAACTAGCCCGAAAACATTATAAATAAACTAACATAAATGTATTAAAGCAATCTAATACTGTTATAATAGTCTATCATCAATGTAATTCAGAATTTTATGTAAGATTACATTACATATTCAAAGAAGCAAGATTTATTCAATAGTCGAGTTGTAAAATTCGGGTGTGGGATACAAACAAGTGACGTAAATAAATATGAGAATAGGAATAATTACTGACTCACACACACTGTTCACTAACACATTCTTAAACACACGCATGTCACATCACCCAATGATTGGCAGCGAAAGGTTAAGCAAAAAGTCAGCCTAAGATTTTCTTCCAGAAGCGAAATTTCTTTCCCCACCTTGACTGCGGACAACGCAGTGGCGGAACCACTCACCATCGAGATAAACGCGGGGGGTCACGATATCCACCGCATGTACGTTGATGGAGGAGCATCCGCAGATATAATGTATGAACATTGCTTCAAAAGGTTGTGACCTGAAATACAAAGTCAGTTAGTGCCAGCTGCGACGTCATTGACGGGCTTTACAGGAGAAAAGATATGGCCCATGGGGCAACTGCGACTACTAGTTGTTGTTGGTAATAAGGAGCACTCCACAACAGCTTGGATGAACTTTATGGTGATTAGGTCTCCTTCGCCATACAATGGCATAATTGGAAGATCGGGAATATCAGCCATACGCGCTGTACCATCCACAACACATGGGATGCTTAAATTCCCAGTAGAAGGCGGCATTGTCTTCCTCTACAATAACGTTGTGCCACCTGGAGAATGTAACACGGTTACAGGTGAGACAACACACAACCAAGAACAGTGCGCAACCAAAATACCAACCTAAAAGTAGCAATTCATCCTGATTACCCAGAGCAACAAGTATCGTTCGGGGGGGTCGCTGTCTGATAAAGGCAAAGCCCCCGTATGCGCACTACTGCAACAGAACCTGGATATCTTCGCATGGGAACCAAAGCACATGACTGGTGTGCCACGGTCAATCTCAGAACACAAGTTGCAAATCCGACAAGGATACCTCCCGGTGAGGCAGAAAAAGCGCGGCCAGGCTCCAGAGCGCGCAAAAGCTATTTTGGAGGAAGTGCATTAGCTAGTGGACGCGGGTATCATGCGAGAAGTCTACTACCACGACTGGCTTTCTAATCCAGTGATGGTCAAAAAGAGCGATGGCAGTTGGCGGATGTGCATAGACTTCACTGATCTCAACAAAGCATGTCCACAAGACTGCTATCCATTGCCAGAGATAGACTGGAAGGTGGAATCTTTATGCGGATACCCCTTTAAATGTTTCTTGGACGCATATAAAGGGTACCACCAAATCCAAATGGCTAAGGAAGACGAGGAAAAGACAGCTTTCCACACGAGCCAAGGTGTCTATTGTTATACGAAGATGCCTTTTGGACTAAAGAATGCGGGCGCCACTTACCAGCGCTTGGTAGACAATGCATTTGAAAAGCAAGTTGGCCGCAACCTAGAAGTCTATGTGGATGACCTTGTCATCAAAAGCCATACTGAAGACGAAGTAGTGCGCGACATTTAAGAAACATTCAGAACACTACGGAAGATCAACATGAAGTTAAATCCTAAGAAGTGCACTTTTGGCTCTACAGAAGGCATGTTCCTGGGATACTTGATAGAACCAGATGGCATTAAACCATGCCCAGAAAAAACAGAGGCAGTCATCCAACTTCCTTCGCCACGCACGTTGAAAGAAGTTCAGTCTCTGAATGGGAAACTAGCCGGTTTAAACAGATTCCTGTCCAAGTCAGCGGATAAATCACTCCCACTCTTTAAAACACTCAAGAAGTG
>LBNU01004052.1:14232-26681 GCA_014162995.1 Artemisia annua | reverse complement strand
ATTAACAACATCAACAACTACCTCAACCTCCACCTTTTCCAATGCAACAAATCACACCACCATCGAAACAAACTCATTGGTTTGACCAAATATGTGAAGTCATCACTACTCAAAAATCAAGACATGAAGCAGGTTCACTTGACACACCACCAGTGCTCACACCCGGTACTATGTTCAGTGGTCAAGTCGATTCCTAAGATTTCTTGAACTCAAGAAACCACATGGCAAATACAGGAGACAAGTTATCACTGAAGGTCCGTTTGTAACACCGACTAACTTTGTCCCTGGTAATCCTAATGCTACTCCACCCATACCGGATTCACACAGACCTCTTACTGATGCTCAACTTACTGCTGAACAAATACTTCACAAAGAAGCAGATGAATATGCTATGATTTACATTCTTCAAGGCATACCAAATCTGATCTTCCGCAGTGTTGATGCTTAGAAAACAGCTAAGGCTATGTGGGAACATGTTCATCTCCTAATGGAAGGTACTCAATTGAATCAAGAGGACATGGAGTCAAAACTTTACATGGAATACACACATTTCATGATTGAGCCAATGGAATCACTTGAGTCATATTATCACCGCTTCACGAACATCATTAATGACCTCGACAGACACAATATCATCTTACCAAAGATTGCTATAAACACGAAGTTCTTAGGATGTCTCGGTCCTGATTGGCAGAAGTATGTGACATTTGTTCGACAAGCAAAGAACCTTCATAAGACACCATATGGTTTGTTGTATGACTATCTGAAACACCATCAACATGAAGTAGACAACGATCGCGCTCTCAGAGGAAATTACTCACAGCCCCCACCTACAAACTCTTTGGCGCTTGTTGCTCAATCACATGTTCCTTGTCCGCCTCTACAACACAATGTTTATCATCCAGAATGTTAGGTCACCATATTAGTAAACACAAGTAATCTTATAAGAGAAATGAGATGAGAATTAGACTTGGTTGATTAATAACAATATGAAAGATGAAAGAGCAAGAGTTTTCTTAAGATATGAAATTAACCAACATTTGTAAAGTGATACATAGTGTCCTATTTATAGGAGAGGGATAGGGCAACACTCCCTTCCTTCCTATCTTACTAATTCGTGGGCTTTAAGGCCCATTGGACACCTTATTAGACTTAAACATTAACCATACGAGTAACTAAATAACGTAGCTAATTATGATAATTCTAGCAACCTATTACATTGACTGAAATGACCGAGACTTGACTGAATAGTTGAAAACTATGATCCTAACAATCTCCCCCTAAGGATCGGTCATGAAGGATTGTTGAAGGATAGAAGTTCGTCACGGTCATCGAGGTTGCTTGACGTCTTTGTCTTTGGACTTTAACTGTTGACATTTGTAGCTTTAGACGTCTTCAAAATGATTGTAGTAGAAGTGATTCATCGTTCTTTGTTCTTTGTCTTTGTTGATGTGAAAATGAGAGATGATGTTGTAATCCGCCACACGTCACTTTCGGTATCTCCAATGGATTCGCTCTGTTCCGACATGCTCATACATCTTTGACTGTGTTGTAGTTATGCATTCGTAGCTCTCTGTCTTTGTTGTTGAAAATTCATGATTGTTGTCGTAGAATCTTTTCTTTAGACTGTTATGTTGCATCGAGCTTTCATTGGCATTGAGATGTATGTATGAGCACGTGGAATTTGGTGTTCAAGATGGCATTTGTACCTGAAATAAAACAGTTAGCAATAATACAACCGGTACTTACAGGTTTGAACTAGAATTCATCAACAGCATATTGTGAAAACTCCTTCTAATTCGCGCCAAGGCCGTTCCTAATCGGATACCCCCTAAGGAGCTTACACGGGCACACCTAAGTACACCCACGATTAGGTGAGTCGCTGGAGAACACCCCACGACTGTAGACCATTTAAAGCCATCATAAACACTAAGCGTAACCCACGAGGATACCGAAGTGACCTGCTGTCAGGGCTGTTTGATGTTGACCCTGGCAGGATTTCCGTGCAATCATTCGAGAAATACCTAAGTAAATCCCTCATGAACGTTCTAGGCAGATTGCAAAGATCTGCGAAGGACTCGATAATTTACAATTGGTGTCCATTGATGTAGAACAACCAATGTAAGATTTCTAAGTGTACCTAAGAGATCTTTGATGTATCTTGTGGCTCTAGACTCAATTAGTGCAACATATGGTTTCCTATGCGGAGATTGGAGCAGGGTCTCCTGTTTCAATATCAACCGACTCTAAGTAGAAGGTTGATAGATTACAACGGTTCCCCGTGAGAATGAAACAAGTATCTTTTGAGAGATACCCGAGTGGCTAGAAGGTTAAGGTGCATGCGTCACTGGGTCCATGACGTCTTTTATCTTCAATACCGGTGTCGCCTTAGCAACAACCATATGAATTGAACCCGGTGTCTGCCCTAAGGTTGAATAATTTGGAGAGCTCATTTCTTTTCACCCTTTTCATAATGTTTCTTTTTAATTCTTCAACCCCTTCTTTCTCCATTTCATTCATTACTCCTTTTTTCGTATCATACCTAAGGACTTCTAAATACTAACTATTGGTGATGTCCTTGGGTAGATCCCTCCGGTTTAGGCGGATCATAGGACGGTTATTCCTAACCTTAGTCACCTTATAACTCCATGACTATCCTAGTGATGCCTTTGAAACCATTTATTTGAAAATCTCTCAAAATGTTTGAGAATAAAACATTTTATAACACTTTGAGGGTTTTATTTTCTTTTGAAATACTCCCCCTCCACATGTGCTTATGAATATTTTGCGGAAAATAACACATGCGGGAGAAGTTAGCACTTTAGAATTGATCCACTCTTAATAGACATGTACCCGAGGGACACGGTTACGTTGCTTAGTTAAAGGGATGCATTGTCAGTTTTTAGGTGACAACTAGCCCTAATAACTACCTTGAAGTTGTAAACATTCCATAAAGGAAGTTAGACCCGTCAAAGTAACGTCTAGAAAGAGTTTCTCGAAACGGTACAATCTACTCGGATAAATCCTTTTGAATACTAACGGTTTTTTGTTTCGTCAATTCTTGGGTCAATTCTGAGTCGAGCTCGAGTGAGATACAACTTTGCCACATCATATTTTAATCATTTTCTTCTTCTCCCCCTCAAAAATAGCATATCAAATGTTGTTTTTGCAAACGATTTTGATTAAAATATGCTTTTTGAGTATTGTGGGGAGTTATCATCAAAGATTTGAGATTTTAAGAATGATGTTTTGGTACAAGTACTCCCTCTCAACTTGTGGATACTCATTGAGGTGAAATACTTGTCTTTTGAGTAGGATTGTGAAAATCTGAAAAGTTTGATAAATTCTACTCAAAAGTAAGAAGCCTTCGCTCCTTATCTTAGGATTATAGCACTGAAGCGTACCACAGGGTCCTTTCTTTACAAGGTATGGGTTGTGCACTGTTATGTGTACACAAGCCTTAATGAATGAGAATGAATTTGAAATAATGAAAGTTTATACCAAAAGCTTATGTCTGAGATGAAGTCAAGGCATTGAAGTCGGTGAACTGTGCATTGGGCCTCTGAAATGTCAGGATCGGAAACGATGGACGAACCCCTATGTAACTTTCCAATCTCCTAATCTGCTCCCTCCGGTTGAGCCTTTCTTCGATGGCATGGATGAAGTTCTTTACCATTCTTCGAGTGCTAGAATTCCAACGGGTATGCTTTCCTTCTTTCACCTTATTCAAATCGTCCGTCAATCTCTCCACTAAACCATCACGAACTCTTTGCAAGGTAACATCACAGAACTTATGAAGCTCGTCGAACCGCATGAACCGTAGCTGATGCTTTGAGTTGAGGTAAGTAACCCCGAACTTTGGTTGTTGGAGAATCATTAGCTGAGATGCGTCATGTAGTTCTTCGATCATGAGTTGTGGTTTGGTCAAGTTGAGGTGATTCTGGTAGCTTTCGACACCTAACTGCAGATCTTCTACACGTTCACGGATGATCAGTTGCCTTATGTACATGAGCACGGAAGAGATGAAGTTGTACTGAGTTGACGTTGGGAAGCCCCTCATTCTTCCTTGAACTTTCTCTAGATACATATCTTCTATGTCATCTAGATAAAGATGTGGGAAATCGGCTTCACAAAACTTGTAGAGCTGTTCGTCTTGCCTCTTAACCACTATTTCCTTCATGTAGACATAATCAAACCGTTTGTCTTCCAGGATTTGCATTATTGCGACGATTCGGCCTTTGTGCTTCACATCACCGGATGTACGTTCACGTCTGTGAGTGTAGCCGAGCTTTCGTCGTTCCGACCAGTTCTGAATTCCAAACAAAGCGTCTCTGTTGTATTCCACAATAGAGTTGCTGAATATCGGAGCGGTTTCTTCAATGTTTGGAATCTCATAACGAGCAGCTGGTACTGAAATCCGTAAAGAAGACTTGTAGCGATCTTTGGAAGCTTTGATGTCGTGTTGCAGGTAGCGGAGATCGTAGTTGAAGAAGAACCGATACGGGATTCTAGGCTTGTCAGCAAAGCCTTGAAGAGGTAAAGGTTTGGTCCAGTCTGTGAAATACGGTTCGTTGTGCTTTGCATGTGCATCAAAGTTGCATTCCGGATTGAGCCAATCAAAGGAGTCTGATAAAGCTGATGCAATGTTCTGCAAATGGTAGTCCAACTCTACTTTGTTTCCTGATCGTGCCTTAAGAAAGTCACGAGCTTCCTTGTTGATCCGCTTTAGTTCAGCTTTTGTCACCTTCTCCAGCTGAAGACCCGATAGAATACTCTGAGCGTATTGTATAGTGTTGCCCGGGAGTGGTTCTTCGGTTTCTAGCGGTGGATGAGCTTTGATCATTGTGGTAACCCAGTCTGATTCAGGAACCTCAGGAGCATCTAACCATGTGAAACGTTTGGAGTGCTTCTTCTGCTTCTTTCCCTTAGACTTTTCAGTCTGAGTTGTTGATGATGGTCTAGCTTGTGGTTCAGGAGATTCAGTTTGAGTGGATACAGGTTGTGGTTCCTCCTGTTGATCATCGTGATGAAGCATGAATGGTTCTTCTGCTGCTGTGGGTCCAGACTTGGATGCTGAACTTTGCGGTTTGCGGGTGGAAGCCTTTGATGCTGGTGGTTGTTTGGATGATGATGGTTCGCGGCTAGACTTGGTTCTCTTACGTTGTGAGTCTGTGTCCGGATCATCGTCTTTCCTAGGACGTTTGCGTCTGCCAGCGGCTTCTTTACATGACTCGGTTGCCCTTAGGGATTCAAGCAATGCTGCTTCTTCATCGGTCTTTTCTTCCTTCTCAGTGAGTTTGGAAGCTAACAAAGTTTCCAGTTGTTCTACGGTTAGATCCTCAGGCTCAGTAGGAGGCCTGTTCGTTTGAAGGTAGAAAGGTGTTGACTGAAGCGTTTTGACGATGTTTTCTTGAATCCTGGTGTTCAGCTCTTTTCTGATGGGTCTCATAAGTTCAAACAATTCAGGAGATACTGCAGTTACGAGATTCTCAGCTAAGTAGTCATTGGTGTATTTTCTGATCATCTTACTCATATCTGCTTGCTTGTACTTATCAACCTGAGCTTTTGTCTGCTTTAGCTCTTTTACTTCATCTGAGAGCTGAGCAACCAATGTTGTCATATTCTTCATTTGGACTTGAAGATCACCCTCGTGTTGTTGTGGTGTTCTCCTAGTTCTTGAAGTTCCCGCAGCACGCCTTGCCCGTAAGAATGCCTTGGTTGTTTTCAGACTAGCTTTCTTCATTCTCGGTATTGGAATTGACTTTGCTTTTGGTGATGGTGGTGGTGACTGGTCTGATGATGATAATGATTCTGCTTATTTGACTGATTCTGCTTGAGGGATTGGAGGTTGTTCGGGTGTCGGAGACCTTTCCTTTGGCGGTGATGGCATGTCGGCATCGAAGAATTGTTCATCTTGATCTTGATTATTAGGCTGATCATCAAGATTTTCCTCTGCCGTTTCCTCCAATATTTTCTCAGTCAACTCCTTTTCTTCCTGACCTATGGCTTCGAACTCTGGAGGTGTTGTCTCAGTTTCCTTTGGTTGTTCATCTGCAGCCTTTTCTTCTCCAGCGTCTTTCATGATAGTGTTTCCCTCAACATCCTTTTCCGGTTGTTCGGTTGTTGATTCAGTTGCTGTTGGAGATATCATGGTATGGCTAGAACCACCTTCTCTAGCTTGGAGTTCAAGTTGTTGCTGATGAGCTTGTAGTAGTTGAAGGTTGAGACGAGCAGCCAATTTGATCTTTTTCTGCTCTTCCTTTTCCTGGTTTCGTGTGTCAACGATAATGCTTTTCAGTTTACCTTCGTCAGGCAAGGGTTCAGGTTTAGGTTGTACAGTTTCTTCATCATCATGCCCATGTTAACGGATGACTATTCCTTTTCCTCTAGGTTGTTGTTGTTGCTCAGAGAGTGTTCCTAGACTTAATTGTTTTGCCAGTTCGAGTTCAGGATCCTCTTGAGCTGTATACCTTCTTTCATAGTCCCTTTCTTCATCAGTTTCGGTTTCGGTTTCAGAGCCAAATTCTGACCCACTAGCTTCTGATGGTGGTGGTGATGGTTCAGGTGTAGCGACTTTCTTCCTAATGACTTTTCGTTTTGGGGTTGCAGCAGGCTTGGACTTAGGTTGTTTAGAAGTTGGAGTACTGCCGGTGCTTCCAGATTTTGCACCTCTCTGGCTGCGAGTTTCCCTTATGTATCTAGGAAATTCTTCGGTTTCTGAAATGCCTACTCTCCCGGCTTTGTAGGCCAAGTCGTAGATTCGGTAGTTCGAAGATACAAGATTTTTGTCATTCAGAAGATTGTCTGGTATTCTCACGCCACTAGTCCTTGGAGTGAATTGAATAGACTTGACGAAAGTAATCTTGTAATCGTCCACAACATTGTGCTTGTCTTCGGTACGGTCAAACATTCTTTGGCGAAACTCAGGAGTTTTGCCGCAGAGGTAGTCAATGAGCATTTTGGTGAACCTTAAGAAAGGAATCATGGTTCGACCAGTTGTGTGGATCTGAAAGATGATGTCGCTCATGATTGGGTCGGCAAAGTCTATGTTAGCCCTGCTCAACATCCCCCAGAATGCTTGCAGATGGGATAGTCGGGGATGTTCATGACCACTTTTCCGTCCCGTGATTGATCTAATGATTAGCATGTAAAAAGTTCTCCAAGGTTGAGGTAGATACTTGACGTTGAACTTGGACAATATTAATTTGGAGGACTCTTCTAGATCATAACCAAGCTGAATCATGTAGTCGAGTATTTCAATCTCCGTCATCATTGGTTCATACTCTTCGGAAGTAGGAAGCTTGAGAACCTTCCTTAGAACATCAAGATCAACTTCGTACTCTTGTCGTTCAAGAGTGACTTTGAATGAAGCATCGTCCAAGTTAACCTTAGCAGTGTGCCAGAATTGGTGGATGTAGAAGGTTGGAACAGAAGCAAACTTCGTTAGCATGCTCTTACATGGATGTGCCAAAAGAACGTCTTTGACTATCCAGCAAGAATCTTCAGTAATTCTGAGCTTGTTGAAGTCAATGCGAGCGTTGTTGTTGCCAATAGTAACATTGTAGTCAGCTGGAACAATTTCACCAAGAGTGATGAGTGGAAGGTTCAAATCTGGTGCATTTTCTCCTTGTTGTTGTTGTTGAGCCATAGTGTACTGAAAATGTAATGTCATAAGATCAAACATTCAACTTGTTAGTTTGTAAGTTAACGTTCAAGTGTGATACTTAAGGCCATTCATATTCCATTTTGCATGCAAAGTTCATTAACTACGTGAGATGTTGTTATGACGATGATACATTGCATATAATCTAAGACGTAACGATAAGCATTCAAAACACATTAGGCAATTTAAGTACATCTAATAGATTACACAATCACTAAACATTCACAAGTTAATGATGCAATGGACACATACACAATATTACAAGTTCACAAGAATACAACTTAGTTTTTATAAAGGTTACATGTTATACAAACTTTTCAAAAATTATTCTAAGTGTGATCTCGATAACTTGCAAATCTGTGTTCTCGACAACTCTCCAATTCAGTGATCTCGATAACATTTGCATTGAGTGTTCTCGATAACTTTCAAACTGAAAGATCTCGATAACTTGTCAGACAAATGTTCTCGATAACTTGAATCTCAGTGATCTCGATAAGACAGTTTTTCATGATCTCGACAAATCAGGGATTTCGAAAACCTTGTGATTTCGACAACACTTATTGAGAGATTTCGATAAGTTATAAAGAGATCTCGATAAGCTAAGTTATGAGGTTTCTCGATAACTTATCGAGGGATCTCGATAAGTGTTTTCGATAAGAATCACTTTTCGAAAATTCTTATACAAGAATTTTCGAGAATACATGTAGACATACGTTTGTGTTAAAATGTTGAATCCTTGTGTGAACCTGAAGCAATGAAGCACAGAAACATAGTTAATAACACAAACAACATTCTCATGCATGTTCTCGACAACACGTATAAACCCTAATCTATCTAGATTTCAAGTTAAAAGGAAACATGTTGTATTATTACTGGTTTCATACAATTCAAGCATATAAGAACATGTTTTAAGCACTGAGTTAGACTAAATAACAACACATCGAAAATACCCAATTCTTCGAAACCCTAAGAACATCTAGATCATACCACGAATGAAATTGTAACAATTCAAGTATACAGGCATGTTCTTACCAACCTAACATACAATTCCCACCACTAATATCAAACAAAACATCACTAACTCTCAAAAACCCAACACATCGAAAACAAAGATCATCGAAATTCAAACAAACGTGTTTTGTGTTATGATTAGAGTAACCTAGCATGATTATAATACTAATAAGCACAAAAGCCCTATGGTTACAACATCAAAACATCACGTTCACAGAATCTCTATAACTAGCGTAACCCTAGTTCTCGACAACATTCAAACGCAAAATCTAACCGTTAACTTTTTGATTCCATGAAAACCCTATGTTAGAATAACGTAAAGATCATGAAATAACTTACAGTTTGAAGATTTGTACAATGGATTCGCAGAATGAATTAGAGCCGTGTGATGTTTGAGAGAAAAAGTTGTTTTTGTTTTTGAAGAATTATGGAAAAAACGGGGGGGGGGGGGAATAGTTAGGTGAGATATTTTTGAAACTTTCACAACTTGGCAGATTTAGTCCCTTCACTACATGTTTTCTATAATAAGTCCTAATTAATTGTTTTAACGGTTAAGTTAACGACTTATGGCAACAATAACATCTAAGGTATATTCTAAGTGGAGGAAATGTCAAACTTAATTGACGTAACGGTAGTACGTGAATTACCACCAAAATTAAAAGCAAAAAGTCTTATGTTTTAAACAAAATGCAAGTGCACGTCTTTGAGTAAAATTGAGAAATTTTGACGAACATTCTCCCCCTCAACATTTGGTCGTAAAAATGTGGAAAATTTTGAGAGACCAAAATGTTGAACGAGATCGTGTGCTTGCATTTGTGAACAAAAGAAAGTAAAAAATACAAGAAGAAAACAAAAGAAAATCTTTTTGTTGTTTTTCTGGTTTTTCAATTTTATCTTTTTGTTTTTGAATAAATATTTACAAAAGATAGTTTTGGTGTTTGACTCCATTAATTGTTTTCCAGAAGAGATTTTAAATCATCTGGAGTCAAACACCGCATACCAATTCGGTGAACGAGTTCAGTAAACCTAGCCGGTGGTAAAGGTTTAGTGAACAAGTCTGCCAATTGGTATTCGGTACCCACGAAGTATAACTCTACTGTACCCTTCTCGACATGCTCCTTGATGAAATGATATCGGAGATCGATGTGCTTAGACTTGGAATGTAGAACCGTGTTGCAGGAAATAGCAATGGCACTTTTTGAGTCACAGTACATCGGAATCTTCTCGAATGAGTAGCCATAGTCCATCAGCTGCGTACGCATCCAAATGATTTGAGCACAGCAGGCAGCCATAGCCACATATTCTGATTCAGTAGATGAGAGTGAAGTGCAGTCCTGCTTCTTAGATTGCCAAGACACAAGCTTGTCTCCAAGAAACTGTAAACCACCAGAAGTACTTTTTCGTGTATCCATACACCCTGCATGATCAGCGTCTGAAAAAGCAATTAGTTCAAAACCAGAATCCTTCGGATACCAGATCCCCATGTGAATGGTTCCTTTCACGTATCGAAGGATTCGTTTAGCCTCATTGAGGTGACGTTCAGTAGGACGCGACTGATAGCGAGAGCACATAAACACAGCAAATACAATATCCGGTCTGCTAGCGGTTAGATACATGAGCGACCCAATAATACTTCGGTATTTTGTGGGGTCTACCATTTTCCCATGTAAATCCGCATCTAACTTAGTGGTGTTTGACATTGGGGTATTGTATGTGTCACAACTGGTCATTCCATGTTTCTTTATTATTTCAAGAGCATATTTTGATTGACTTAGGAAAATACCACGGGGAGATTGATGAACTTGTAATCCTAGAAAGAACGTAAGTTCACCCATCATTGACATTTCAAAATTTAGTTTCATTAATTTTGCAAAAGCATTAGAATACTTTTTGTTAGTAGATGCAAAAATAATGTCGTCTACGTAAATTTGTACGATTAAAACGTCTTCCCCGTGTCTTTGGATAAATAAAGTTGGATCTATCAAACCTTTGGTAAAACCATTAGCAAGTAAGAAAGCAGTAAGTTTGTCATACCATGCCCTGGGGGCTTGTTTGAGACCGTAGAGAGCCTTCTTAAGTCGATAGACATGGTTCGGATGCTCTGGGTCCACAAATCCTTCCGGCTGAATGACGTATACCTCCTCACGTAATTGACCATTCAGAAATGCCGTTTTTACGTCCATTTGGTACACGATCATGTTTTTGTGAGCAGCGTATGCCAGAAAAATCCGTACAGCTTCAAGTCTAGCCACGGGTGCGAAAGATTCTTCAAAGTCAATTCCTTCCTCCTGACTATAACCTTTAGCTACCAATCGGGATTTGTTGCGTATGACATTACCTTCTGCGTCCAACTTATTTTTCCATATCCATTTAAGTCCAATCACATAAACTCCATTCGGCCTTTCAACTAATTCCCAGACTTCTAGTCTTTTGAATTGGTCGAATTCTTCTTGCATAGACTCAATCCAATTATCATGTGTCATTGCTTCCTTGATGCGTTTTGGTTCGTCATATGAGACGGTGAGTGCATACATGCAGTGTTCGGCATCGGAGTGAAGTTTCTGTCGAGTCATCACTGGAGCTTGGGGATTACCAATAATGTTGACAATTGGGTGATCACGTGTCCAATGATGTGTTGAAGGGTGAGGGTTATGGAACTGCTGCACATTAGTCGATTCCAAGTCCCGTGTTGACGACTCTGGAATATCGGAAAGGTTGGGAGTCGGTGCAAACGGATTAAAGAATGCATTGGGATCGTAATTTGCAGGTTCGGGTACTTCAAGTTGATTCAGATCTTCAGGTGCATTGTATGAGTTGGAGTCTGTCTGTTCATCTGCTGTTGGTGAATCTGTTGGAGGTGCATCAGTTTCTACAGTAGTTGTAGTAACGGGTGTATCAGGCACTGGAATAGTGGCAGTTTGAGCAGCGGAATCGGTGGATACATTTTGTGCACGAATCTCAAAAGAGTCATCAAACAGTGGAGTGAACAGCGTTTCCAATTCTTGACGGGTTAAAGGTAAAGGTGCATCTGAACGATCTGGGAAATTTAAACGGTTAAGTTCGGGTCCTAAGCTGTTGCGCTCAGAAGCCATATCAGTGAGCTCATCAAAATTAGCGTGTATAGTCTCTTGAATCTCTCTGGTCCGACGGTTGTATATCCGAAACCCCTTAGAATTTTCACAATAACCAATAAAGATTCCTACATCAGCCTTAGCTTTAAGCTTTCCAAAGTCATCACGATCGTTGTTCGGGTAACATAATGCACCAAAGACATGAAAGTGTTGAACATTGGGCTTTCGTTTGTGGACAAATTCATAGGGTGTGCGATTGTGTCGTTTGTTGATCATACATCGATTCTGGGTATAACATGCGGTTGAGACGGCCTCTGCCCAAAGATAATCTGGTAGTTGTGCATTGATCAGCATTGGTTCTTAAATTCAGTTCCATTGTCTGATCTGACGATTCTGACGGTGTTTCTAAGCTGAACTTGAATTTTGGTGAGAAAAGTGACTATCATGGATGGAGCTTGGTCTTTAGTACGAAGAAAGTAGACCCAAGTCCATTTTGAGAAGTCGTCTACTATGACAAGAATGTAATGTTTCCCGTTGATCGTCTGTACTCTCATTGGTCCGCACAAATCCATATGTAATAACTGAAGAACATGATCGGTACTGGGTTCTTGTTTGGAACCAAGATGTGCACGTTTGCTCTTCCCTTGTTCACAAGCAGGACAAAGGTGATCTTTAGCGTATCTGAATCTGGGGAGTCCTTCAAC
>LBNU01004051.1:9297-30171 GCA_014162995.1 Artemisia annua | reverse complement strand
GAGGCACTCGAATCGTCCTCACTCGATGGCACACGGGGCAATCCCATTCGTATTCGCCATTCTGCTCGATGGTTTCTCCGAGCCTGTTTAGCTCTTAAGTACTCCTCACGGGCTCTTGCCACACGTTCTTCCTCTACTTCAACACGTAACAATTCTTGCATATGTTGCTGAAACAGGTCTTCATCAGTCAACCCTCTCCAAATGGGTTGGTATTCCACCGGTTGATCGGGTTGTTGTTGGACAACCGGTGGATTGGGCACCGGTTCATTATCCTGTATGAATACCGGAAAGATGTCTTCCGGTGGAGTGTTCACCGGTGCATTCGGAATCATGCTGGAGCTTGGGAATTGCTGGAAAAAGTCATGGTGGCTTGGGAATTGCTGGGAGAAGTCACGGTGAGTTGGGAATTGTTGGAAGATGTCTTTGCAAGACATTGTTGTGTATGTATAAAGCAGCCAGGGGATAATGTGTGCCTCTGTAAATGGCTATTTATAGGACCGTTTTTAATTTCAAATTAAAATATATCCCGCTTCTTTTTTTGAATTTGAATTTCAACTTATATTATCCACATGTGTTTTTGAATTTGAATTTTAAAACTTTAAAAGATCCCGCTTTTTGTTTGAATTTTGAATTTAAAATGTATCCCGCTTTCTGTTTGAATTTTGAATTTAAAATGTATCCCGCCTTCTATTTGAATTTTGAATTTAAAATGTATCCCGCTTTCAATAAACCCCTATTAATACCATACGATACCATTCAATTTTTCACACACTTCAATATCTACATCATTTTACAATGAATAATCGTTGGTCAATGAAAGAAGAAAACTTGCTAGTTAACGTATGGCTTGAAGTTCACGAATCTAGAGACCTTGTGAATGAACGTTCTTTTTGGAATAACGTTACACAAATGTTCAACCATCTGACTGATGGTGAGCACCGTAATAAAAATAGTATTACGGCTCAATGGAATAGAATCAACCTTGAATGTCGTAGATATAATGCTATCTGCAAAGAGTTGCAGCGTACAAGTCAAGAACCTTGTCGTCTCAGCAATGCAAACCGAATTTATCATGAACGCCATGGTGGGAGAGGGTTAAAATATCAACATGTGTGGTTCATTCTGAGAAACACGTGGGCATGGGACAGAGACAATGAGTAATGGTGTTTTATGTTAAGTATTTCCATAGCGTGTTTATTTCTTTTCCATATCGTGTTTATTTGTTTCATGTATCGTTTGTAACTTGGTGTAATTTTGCTTTAACTTTGAAATTGAATAAAAGGCTTAACGGCTACTTTTCCAACGGCTATTTGCTTAAATAAATGAATTATGAATTTGAATTTCATTGAAAAAAAAATTACAAGACGAAATTTAAACGACATACGAAATAAAAAGTTACAATATAAAGTTACATAAAATTAACTAGTTTTGGTTTGGATTATTTGCCCTCTCACGTGCTTTTCGGGCAAGGGAAGAAGCCCATTTTCCCCTCAACATGTTCTTGGTACGAATACGGTAGTCGCGCTTGTTGGCTTCCTTGTTGTATACGTCGAGAACTTTATCCCAAAACGTATTCATTTTTTGATCCGCACTCGTATTTGGATTCGCGGTTATTTGAGTGAAACAGTCCTCCAAAAGTGACTCCTCTTCTTGGGTCCAAAATCTACTCATTTTGTTTGAAAAAATATATTGTAAATGTTTATTTGGGGTATTTAAATTATATACTTCATGTACATTTGCTGATTAAATTATATACTTCATGAATCTATAGGTTTCTATTTTTAACAATGACTATATCAAACCTATGTCAATATACATTTGTAGAATGTCTCATTTATGTTATGTTTTAACAATGACCAAATAGTGAAGTTCAAAATTGACCATTTATGTAATGTTTAACGTCCTTTTCAGGGTCAGGTCTATTTGGCTCAGTTATATGCCAAAGATATCACTACTTACGATAAATGTGGAATGAGCACATTATAGGCACAAAATCGTGGTTTTCCATTGCCTGATTGCCTTTTTGTTATTGAACTTAGTATAACTAATGGATAAAACTCACAGTCCCTTTAAGATTGAACATGGTGCGGTACTTTGGATCAAGGTCAAGGACGAGAAGACCCTTCTCTTTGGTGAGAAGCCCTGTCACTATTTTTGGCACCACGTAACATCTCTTAGAAATACCTGTTAAAATAATACATTATGTAAAGAAATTTATATAATAATTTCTTTGTATTCTATTTAGGAACCAAGAGGAGATCCCATGTGGTGTTGCTGGAGCTGACATAGTTGTCGGGTCTACTGGAGTCTTCACTGACAAGGACAAGGCTGCTACTCACTTAAGGGTTTGATTGGATCTCTAATATTTGCATACCTTTAGCAGTTGGGTTACTTTTTTACAGAAAATTATAGACTATTAATGCTAATTGTTATGAGAGGTTAGTAAACTTAATTGTTTAGTTATTCTTCTAATGTTCTATATGAGTCTAGCTTCCGATTTAGTACTAATCTCCGCAATCTAAGTTGTAAGTATCCTATTTTTTATCAAACTATTTGGATAAGGGGTGTTTTGCTCGATATAAGAAAACTATATGATTCAATTTTTATCAAAAAGTATCATATTTTTATCAAACTATATGATTCAATATAAGAAAACTCGATATAATTAATAATAAATAAGTTATACATGTGTTCTTAGTTATATAATATTAGCTTCGATTTTCTTTGTTCTAAGTACGTATTTGTTGCATTCATACGCAAATGCAAAACACGACACGTATTTGTTGCATTCATACGCAAATGCAAAACACGACATTTGATTATTTCCTTATTGTATGACTATAAAGTGTACATTGACGGTATCACTAAACCCGGTATCACTAAATAGATTATTGTGCTATATTTCAAACTTTCAGAAACATACGAGACTGATGCATCTTCTTAGTTTCAAGAGAGGTACAAGGTAACTACGACAACACATGTCATTTGTTTATTCTTAAGAAACAGCTTTTCTATACTATGTAGACAAGAGCTCAAAAAAGTTCTTCAATTAGGCACATAGAGTTTCTAGATTTTATAAGCCAATCCTAAATATTGGTTTTAAGTGACGAAATAGGAGAGCCATACGGGTTACGTAATGAATCAAGATTACTATCATTGTCTAACCAGCTTTTTTCCAAACTGTTTTGCCAAAGGAACCCTTTTCCCGAACAAGTTATGCAAAAAAACACATGTCAATGCTTATCAAATATGGTCTTAAACGTTTACTTTCGTGTATTTAAGCCTTAAGTTTGATTCTATAAGTGATCCATGTGGAATGATTTTGAATGTTCACGAAGAAGATATAGAAAAAAATAAATATATTATCACGAAGCTCCCTTGATAGTACAAGCAGGGACGGAGCCAGAAACAAATATGACCGGGTGCACAAATTTTTTTGAACCGTAATATAATAGAGTTAAAAAGTGGATTAAAACGAAGATTTTTTATTTGCAAGTATACCAACTAAATAATACTAGAGACACAATTTGATGCACTGGGTGCATTTAAGATACATTTAGGAAAAATAGATAATTTTTTTAAAAATTAACACTATATCGAAAAAATCCATAGGGTGCACGTGCACCCGCGGGCACCCCCTTGGCTCCGTCCCTGAGTACAAGTACCAGTATCACAATAAGCTCAACTCAAGTAACTACACAAACATATCTTCAATCAACGCGGGTGGTTCAACAAATAGTGTGTTTCCTACAGGTGCTTCTCTTGCGGGTGAGCCTGCAAGTGGTGGTGTTCCTAATTGGTTTCTTGGAATGACGCCCGGTTATTTATGGCAAATTCAGGTCTAAAATACATCGTTGCTTAAGGTAAGATGATAATTTGATTATTAAGTAAACCTTAATATATACTATACTAATTGAGCATCTCATTCATTGTATGATGTAGCAGAATACCAAATGCCGCTTCTTCGTGAGATCGAGATTAACTTAAAAAGTAAATGGGATAACTTAGCTGACGCTTTTATAGATGACTTGGGTCAGTCTCTCTCATTGTCACTTCCCTTTTATTTGCCCCCATTGTTCCCAATACTGTGATTTGAATTATGTAGGGTAATGTGTTAAGGATTGCTTAATCAGTTATAAGGGGATGTTTGAATTTAATGTTTAATAATCTGAATCAGATAATCAGTTGGTAGAAAATACTCAAGGTAGTGTTTAGATTATGATTAAATTAAAATGTAAAATTACAAGTCATGCCCGCCCAACGGGCGGGCTTCAAAAACTAGTCTAGTATATATATTATAATATATATGACTATATTAATATATATATATATATAATTACTATACTATATATATATATCATATATATACTATTATAATACTAGTATATATATATATATATATATAGGGTAGATTGCGAACAAAGCTGAAACTTCAGGGTAGAAAGTGAAAAAACAAACAAAAGTAAAGGGGAGTCATTTAATCAGATACCACACACATACACACACAACCATCAACATCGCAAAACCAGTTTCCTCCCACTCACCATCTACATCGCCACCACCACACAGCCACCGCACCGCCGCCAATCACCACCGCACCACAACACCATCAACAATCATCTCCACCGTCATCATTGTCGTCATCATCTCCACTATCCAAAACCCTAACTACACTCATTTACGTCATCATTCCACCATCACCGGAGTAGCTTAAAGCACCTACACCGCACAGCAGACCATTCGTTGTACATCCGTGTTACAGCAGAAGAACATTGAAATCTTACCACATATATCAGTCAACTGTAAGTTTTAAATTACATATTTTTTTAATTTTTAGGTTATTTTAGTGCATCATTGTGAAAATTATAAAATAGTTACTGTTATTGTGAAATGGAATGAAATTTAATGAATTTGTATGTATAAAATTAGATTTTAGTGCATCTGAGTAAATAATATGTTATAGCATTTATTTGTTTGAATAAGTGCATCAGTGTAAACATTATGTATTATTAGATCATATTTTTGTTAGATTAGAGCATCGTGAGAGAGATTAATGCATCCATTGTATATTATTAGATCATTGCATGACATGTTTCATCATTTGCTTTTTTTGATTAATGCATCAGCAATTAATGTTATAGAATAGTTGTTAGAATTATTAGAGCATCTAGTTACAAAATTAAGGCATTCAGAATGTATGGTTAGTGCATCAAATGACTTGCTACGGCATCTGTTTGTGTTATTAGTGCATCAAAAATATGTTTAGTGCATAGTTGAGCATATTAGAGCATCAGTGAGTATTATTAGGGCATCAATGATTATGCTTAATGCATTGCTAGACATATTAAGGCATCAGTGTGTGTGTTTAGTGTATCTGTTTGTATGTTTAGTGC
This sequence comes from Artemisia annua, assembly GCA_014162995.1. NCBI lineage: Eukaryota > Viridiplantae > Streptophyta > Magnoliopsida > Asterales > Asteraceae > Artemisia > Artemisia annua. The sequence goes on along the minus strand of LBNU01004051.1, from coordinate 24,778 downwards.
ATCGTTGGTCATAGTAAGGCATCTGTTTGTATTTTTAGTGCATCGATGAACATATTAGGGCATCATTGAGTATGATTAGTGCATCGCCGGACATATTAAGGCAGATGCTCAAACTATAAATATACAAGTACATACCCCCGTGCATCTGCAGATATAAAAGACAAATCTGAAAAATGGACAACTGGAGTCTGGAATTCAGTATACGAATCTGAAGTGTTATACTTTATTATTTTACATGATGATGATTTCTTACAAGCTACTGTAGTTTACAAAAACCGCCCGTTGATTGCTTTTTACAAGTTACGAATCTGAATTGTCCACTTAATTGATGGTTTCCATAGTCATTTAGTTATTTGTAACTTTTGAAAGTCTTTACATTAAGTCATAGTTTGGCATTGCTAATTATCATCCTATATATCTTTTATGTCCAAGTTTTGTTTGCACAACCTTATAAATCTCTTTATTAATACGAGAGTTTCTTACAAGCTATTCCACTGATGCTATAGGTTTAAAAAGGCCCGTAGGAGGTAGTTGGCGCTCAACAAGTCAGGGGTTAACACAAGACAATTCACACCAAATGAATGTGGCATCCCTATATACCTGAGCGCTATAAAGGAATGGATGAATAAATTTGGATCATCAATGGTTTTCATTTCTATTCACAAATATGGCCTGGTGAGTTATAAGTCTTAATTCTTAACTCCAACATTTACTTTGTATTCTTAGTAATTCTCTTTCAGTTAGTATAAAAAACAATCTTTTAATAAGCAATTATGATGCCAATTTTTTTATGTATTTGTTTTAGTTTAAATCTACTTTTCTGAATTAATTTATTTTGGAGGTTTTATGAGTTAGCAGTATACTAATTGAGACTTTTGACCCGTTTAAAAGTAGGTGTAGCAATGAAGTAAGTGAAAATTATTCAAGGAAAAAAATGAGCTTCGGTTGAAAATTATGAAGTATGTGGCAATAGTCATACTCCAACAGCAATGAAGAAGTAGGTGCAGCTGGGCCATCTACCAACTCACTTCGCCAGCCAAGACGCCAAAGGGAACTCTTGTTTCCTCTGTGCCTAGTCCATCAAAAAGACCACAGAAACGCAAACCACAGTAGTAAGTTCATCACTATTTAAAGACTATTGTTCTGAAATAAGTCAAAATGCGGAAATTCTGTAATGGGTCAACGGATTTGGGTCTAAACTCGTTTAGTGCATCCATTTGCATGTTTAGAGCATCTATTTGGACATACTAGTGCATCCATTTGTTATGTTTATATGATAAAAGAAGCTATACCAGTCACACACTCACGCCCATAGACATTCATATTGTTTGCTTTTATTAGATTCGGTGCAATTGTTGGAACTGCTGTTATGGTTAGTCTTTTTATTTTTTCATGCCATGGTACATTTAGCATTTAAAGATAACGTTAGGTAATGAGTTAGAGTGTATTATGTGAAGACGATCGGCCAGGTTATCACTGTATCTAATAACTATTAAACGATTATGTGTTTGCTTTCATATTCAAGTTTCTTAGATGATTATTGGCCAGGTAACTAGTTTTTCTGTACCTATTACCTTTTATTAAGTTTTAAAAGGTCATAATGCAGGATCTTCAATCTGATGTGGCTGCGAGTGAAGAAAGGTCTGACAGTGCCTCATGTAAACAAACTCAAATGCTGAAGTACCAGAAGCCTTCTAGTGTTGATCAAGTTGTGCTGAGAGAACGACATAGAATGTTGCTATCACGGTCTTCCTTGTGTGGTTTTCTTTTCTTTTAATACCCGTGCATGTATGTTCTGTTAATGATAAAGCTACTTGGCAAGCACGAACACCTTACCTTAACCTGATAGTGCAAGCATCAAAAGTACTAATGCTGCCTTTTTTCATTAGCTGTAACTGATGTTTTTACTTCCTTCTTTTTAAATCTCCCCTAATTCTAATTTGCAGTAAACTTGTGGGATCTACCAGATCAGCTCTGAAGGTAATTTAACTTGCCTACATGATATCTATTTATGGTCTTGTGATTCGAACTTTTGATCTGTTTTTTATATCGTAGTTGATTGAGTAGTGTAGCTTGGTTAAATATCTTTGAAAGCACGTAAGGTATGACAGAGGGTTTTCCGTTAGGTTCCTAGTTGGAAATAGCAGATTGAGGCTTTATGTTAGTTTTGAATGTGTACTGCACATGCTCTATACAGAGTTACTTGTTTCAATGCTAGTTTTTCATTTGTATGTTGTCGGGGATATTTATCATAGTATTGGCCATAGTTATTGTTTGTTATTGAGTGAGTCAAATGGCCAAAGTTCATAGTTTATATAATAGATCATATCTATCAGTTTTGGAGACAAAAGCTGCATAAGGATGCATGTTTCATTTTAGTTATTTGGAAGCTTGAAAAACCACATAATTATTATAAAAATCAAAATTGATACTGGTATAATAGCAGTTAGAGGTAAAGCATGGGAAGATCTCGTTACACTTTCTCATTAAACAGAATTATTAAGGCATCTTTTTGAATGTTTAGTGCATCCATTTGCATGTTTAAAGCATCTGTTTGGACATAATATAAGTATATGTATGCATGTATGTAACTATGTAAGTGACTGACAATTTCTCTTATCCGACTAGGCTAGTTATACTGCTGGCAGATTTGGGAAAAACAGATGATCTTATGTATTAAACATGTAAAGTTGCTTAAAGGAACAAAATGATTGTTTGAACAAATTCTAGTCAAGTATGGTAATGTGCCTAGTGCCCATATCCCAGAAGTCCAGAACATAAATAAAATAGTCAAATGAGTTGCTTCATATATTTCAACTTTGATAGGCATCTTTTAATGACAAAAAGGTGAGCTTAGAAGCAATAGGCAAATGTTGCTCTGTTGTGATTGATAATTATGGCTTTGGGTGATGATATGGGGAGGTAGTTTAGTGAATCCAAATAAGGTACTCTAGTGCATCCATTTGAGGCAATTTAGTGCATCCGTTTGAGGTACATTAGTGCCTACCATGGTATCATTGTAGGATCATGTAAATATTTTTGATATCAGGTGGCTAGCCAGATCAGCATATTGGGAGGGGTTGATAAGGACTGTGGCTACATTTTTTGCACTGATAAGATCTGGTAGGATCAATCAGGTGCAAATTGCACTGCGTTAGTTTCCATATGTTGACATGTGAGCTAACTATGTTGCATGAGGTTATGTAATCACGTGGCCCGCATTTAGTTACAACAAACAACAAAATACGTTGAGTCACAACAAAATACGTTGAGTCATTTCAAGTACACACAACAAAATACGTTGGGTCATTTACTGATAAATTCCAAGAGCCAAAATAATGATATTATATTCTCATGTTTTTGGCAACCGTGGCCAAATTAATATCATATGTAGTTATAGGTTAACGTCAATGCACAAAACTTACAATAGTTTCACTGCAGGAGGAAATAAAGCTGATTTTAGCTGTGGTGGAGGATGATATGGTGACGAGTATGCTAAATTGCTAATTTAACTTACAATAATTACTTCCAAGTCAGCATTCTTGATGGTTAGACAGACATTGTCTATTTCTAGTGTTATTTTTACATATCTTTTAAAAGGTGAGTCAGAGGAGTTGAAAAAGAATTCAACGTATAAAATTGAAATGTGTGGGAGTACACTTTAGTTTACACATAAAAAGTTAATGCTTGTACAACTGGATTTGGTTTACAGTTCTTGTGTGTTTGGGGAAGATGTGGGATTTGGTGGTGTGTTCCGTTGCACAACTGGATTGGATGATCAATTTGGTAAACACAGGGTTTTCAACACCCCTCTATGCGAACAGGTACTTTAACCACCATGTTTAGATATATAAATTTCATATAAAAGCTACCAAAATAACATATTTATATGAAAGTCGTTGCAAATTAAAAAGATGGATTTTTTCAAGATTCTTTCTTTTTTCAGCTTCATCATTCTAATACTAGATTATTAACTAGATTTGTTAGTCTAAATCAGTAAAAGACACTTGATATTTGATAAGATTGAAGGTTTAAATTCACAGCTATTTGCAAATTTGACAGGAAAAAGGCCTGGAAAATTTTGGAGATTGGGATCGGGACGGGTCCCAATCTGAAATATTATGGCGGTGCGGCTTCTGGTGTAAGTTAGTTGGTGTAGATCTGAATGGAAAGATGGAGAAGTATGCTCAAGCTGCAGCAGAAGCTTTCGGCTTGCATCTGAAAATTTTCAAGTTTATACAGGTTGGTGTATATTTTCTTCATGATCTTGCTTCTATCCCTAAATGATAAGCTCATCTTAATTTGTATAACCAATTTTTTATGAAAATGTCACATTTATGCATGTTGGAGAGTCATTGCCTGTAAGTGATGGTTCCATGGATGCCCCACGTGGTAGGTTTGCTAGCAAGAGGGTTCCCAGTGAGTGAATATAAGCTTAATCATGAGGTGTTTGAGTGGGTTATCGGTGAGATTGAATCAAGGTTTTTTTACAGTCACTTGTTGCACTTGGAGAAATGATTGGCTATGTAGCGGCACAGTAGATTGGTGACCCAGCCACACAATGATGCAAATGACGGTCAACAATTTCCACTTAAACTGGTCATGTTTAATGCTTCTGGAGAGGTAACCTAAGTGACGAGTTTTCAGAGTTTTGTAAGGGGGGTGGCAACGGGCGGGTCATCGTGGATCGGCATAGCATGCCGAGCGGCATCAACCAAAACCACCACCGCGGCATCACAAAATCGGCATGGAAAAAGTCATCTCATACCGATTCGGTATGGAGGAGTGCATTGAATTTTTGAACGTTGAGGCATTTAATTTATAGCCGTTTGGCCCATTTTCAAAAAAAAAAAAAAAAATCCCTTTAAATATCACTAATTTTGCATCACCATTGCCACTAAAAAATGAAGGAAAATCATGGTGCATTATGAAATGTGTTGGCCACTTTTGATTGGTTAAAAATACTTAATGATGAATCATGATGCATCACCATTGCCACCCCCCTAAGGGTTTTTCAGCCCCCAACATCTATGTTTTATTTAAGTTAACTAGTTAAGTAATTCCTCTTTAATCATTCAATATGTTTATGTGTTTTTTGATATATGTGTTTCTTCTCTTCTCTTTAACATGCTCGGCTAAATTAATTAGTGTTTGCCTAGGATTTAATGAAACCTAGTTATTAATTATTGATTATCGTCTCTTGTTTGATTAGTTGTCTCGCGTTAGGATTTGGAAACTGGCTTTGTCATTAGTATATTAGCTTGTAAATCCAGCTAAGCGCTTTCTTCACTAGGGTGCACTAGTTGTTTATTTTCGTTGTACTTATTACATGAATGGTGGCTTATTGATATTAAGAGTCTTAATGGATGTTATGATTTCTTAAAGGAGACTTATATATTCAAACAGTTAGGGATTTCTGCACTACTCTACAACAATTATTAAGGAATATAACACACTAATTAAACAAGTACGTGACAATTCGACTAATCAATAGGAGATAACTAGAGAGTAATAAGATTCTAATTAACATTTACCTATCATAAGAGCTACCACAACGTACTTTGTCGCATAATTAGTCTAATTTAGTTTTAATTAAAAAAGAGAGAGAAAACTCTTCAAACCCAGAGATTTTGATTTGCTTTCTTAAAAATATAAATATACAAAAAGAATCATCACTCACCTTTAGACCTAATTCGTCATACATTTCGGCCTTCACAACACTATTCCCCTAGAAAACGATCAATCCCTCGTGTCTTGCCTATACTCAATGTTGCAAAAATCGTTAGTCGGTAGTGAGGCGGTTGAAGGCCTTGTATCGATTAACAACCGATTACAAGGCCGATTACCTTGTAATCACCGATTACAAGGCCGATTACCTTGTAAAAATCAAAAAGGTGAAAGGCCGTGCACCTTGTAATCACCGATTACAAGGCCGAGTTGACCGATTTATGCAACATTGCCTATACTACACTACAATGGTTAGGTACACTGCCTAGGAGGATTGTAAAACTTCTTGTACTTACAATTATCCGCATCGCAATGCCATAATCCCATTTTACGAAGCACCTTGAATTCGTTGGATGTTAATATTTGTTGGTTGTTAGTATGTTAGTTTGAAATGGTTAGCTTTGTTTAAGATTATTGTGGTTAGCCAAATAATATATATATATATATATATATATATATATATATATATATATATATATATATATATATATATATATATATATATATATAATAATATAATATATATATATAACACTCGTTTTGTGTTGCTGAGACATGCGCCTAAGCTGGAAGCGTGGAGTCGAACGTCTCTCTACAATGTACCGTAGGTAGACTGATTATTGTAGGTGCTTTAGTGGTTTAGAAAGTTCTCTTGCTACCAATTTCTTTTGCTAACTCTTTCTCGTCTTCAAAAAAGTATCAATGCATTTGTATACTATTAAATTCAATGCATTTGAAGCCCGCCTGATGGGCGGGCATGACTTATAAAATCGTTTGTAGGTATTAGTTAACGAAGATGAATTTGTATTTGTAATGCATTAAAAATGAAAAATACTTGACGCTTATGAGTATCGTTGAAGTAAATAAGTTAACGAAAAATAAGATATAAACGTACCGATTTTTAGTTGAATGCATTAACAATGAAAATAAATAAAAGTTTACATTTGTAGAACAATAAAATTTACAAAGTTATTTGTAACGACATATTATTTGATTTGTACACAATTCAAATATACATGAACAGGTTTCTAATACAAATCTTGCTTGCGATTAACAATTTATTTCTTAAACACACGAAGATGAGGCAAAGTTCCAAAACGTCTACTAAAAGCTCTTTCAAGTACTCTATATATGCACATGCTCTTCTTGTCCAAGCCTCTTGTACAACTTATCAACCCTGCAATCAAAATTCACCCCAGACAAAAAGCATTTAATTTAATCATCTTTTAGTCCATAGCCAATAAATGGTGCTTTTCTTTCTTCTTATGCTTAAATAAACAATGCTTTTATTTTTGTGGAAACATCACACCCGAAATCATAAACAGTTGGTTACCAGGTAAACATTCAATCTAATGAGCCCATTTGCTTAGTGTAGCAGTTAATTAATTACGAACAACGTTAAATATTTATATAGTGATTAAAGAACATAAATACATGAACGGTAATCATATAAGTGGTATTAAACCTTAATAAATTATAAGGCATTACAAAATATATGTTTTATTTCAAATGTGAAATAAAGCTTCTTTAAACGGCATCTTATTGTCTGACTGGCTAATGACCACACGAGTTATGGCACAAATAGTACCGACACTACCAAATCATTAATTGAATGCGATAAGAATGAAAATAAATAAACGTTTATTGAATATGAGATAAAAAAAGTTACAACATAGTACGCAAGAACAATGTATACATTCTTATTGCTCTACTGCGAAATATTACTTCTTTGTATACAACGTTTGTTGTTGATTTTGTGTAATTATCATCCTTATCACAACAAAGAATCATCAATCATTTTATACTCTTTACTTTTGAGACAGCCACATGGCCCACATATAGTAGTCCATGTGAGAAACATGGGATCTACAACAACCTAACTTTCGACACAGTTTTGCCTTGACTTTTATTAATTATCATTGCGAAACAGAGAAATATAGGGAATTGCCTACGGTTGAGTTTAAACGATATCTTATTCTCCGACGGGCTAATGACCATACTCTGTAATGCGCAACTAGTACCAACACTATTAGCGGATATGAAAAAAATATGACACTATAGATCAAGGGCAAAACACAAAACCTATTCTATAAGTCACAACACAAATCAAAGGAAAAATTCATAAAAAACTATTAACAAATAAACAATATAAATAAACTTTGCCAAAAAAGGTAATAAAAATATTTTATCTATAAGTTTTTCATTAAAAACAAGTGTAATATACTCCAATTGAGAGAAAAGCATATGTCTGTCATTGCTTTTTTAACTTTTAAATGGGTTATACATGAACATTTAAAAAAAAAAAAAAAAAAAAAAAAAAAAAAAAAAAAAAAAAAAGAAAAAAGGGGGCTAAATGCATTTTTTTTAAACAAATTAGCCCATTTTGGCCCTTAAAAAAATGCCATTTTTGATTTTTCATCATAACGGGCGGGCATGTTTTGTGATTCTCATTAGACATGTTAATTTTCTGTATACATTTTAAAATTTTGAAAATTATAAATTATGGATTCGTTGGAAAATATTTCATAACTTTTCCTACGGATACATGAATATTATGAAGCTTACAACTTCAAATTCATTAGTGAAGCAAATATTATTATCAACTTACAACTACAAATTGTGTCCGTACATGCTATCTATGTGGTTAGATGAAATCAACTAATCTAAGTGTAATTGTGTTCTTGAATGACTGCATTTGATCAAACATCTTTTGTGGTTGTTTGCAATAGGTAGTTAACCATATAGAGTACTATATGTTTAAGACTATAACCAATATGTGTAACATCGGCGTGAGTTTGCATCACAATTTTATAAATCCAAATCTCATTTGAACTTCAAAGTAGTCCTTTTAATAAAGGTCTATAGATTGGAAATTTCTACTAACACCAGCATAAGGATTCAGTCTATGTTGTCGTTTTTGGTAATTGATTGTGTTACTTAAGCGGCTTTAGCAATCCATGATCACCTCTAAATCACTCCAAGATACATTAATTGTACTGCTAATATTCTAATAAGCTTCTCATCTAAAACAAATCCTAAATACGCCTTACCTGATGATACTTGAGAATTTTCCTCGGACATATTTTGAACCAAGTGGAATCTTTTAGAGCCATAAGCAACATCCTATCAACGGTTACTTCTTTAATTCCTCGAATCATATCAAGTTGAGAAATATTTCATTCTTGTTTAACTATTACAAACACAATCATGATAATGATACTATCTAAAATCTATCAAGATACATAACATAACGTACAAGTGTGATTTCCTTGATGGATTCAAGAGTCAACGTCTTGGATAAATTTGCAATGAAATTTGGAATTAACCCAAATAAAAAGTAAAACAAATAAATATTCGTACGAAAGTAAGTTACTCATCTGATTGGTTCCAGAATTCGAGGAAAAGCCACCTGGGTTTGCCCTTGGGCAGCATTGGTTCAAATTCCATAATAGAGCGGCAACATTCATTGACGTTATAGCATTGTGGGTCCATTTTTCTTGAACTTGAACGACCAAACCGTTCCTGAGAAATAAACCAAAGTGAAGTTGATCAATTAAACTTATATTTAGTTCCAAGTGGCATTTGCGCATTAAAGTTACCAATTGTTTTATCACTATTAATAGACATGAGATATATATGCATGAGCCATATATCCAATGTAATTGGGTTATTTTTACCGTAATTAGAAAACATAGTGTATGTACCGGAATGCCAATATCATTTCTCTTTTGGATTCCAGCCAAACTGCTTTATGCACACACCTTCTTACTACCTGCACATATATGGGAGAATAAATGGGCAAACACCGGGCTGCAGGCATGATGAAATATCTGCAAAGAAAACAAAAAGTGGAGTGAATTAGGACAATGCTAAAAATGTTAAAATTTTACTAAATTAATTAGGAATGAGTAAACTTCTAGTTATGTCTTAACTCCGGAATAACTAATTAGGAAACGGCCAGAGGAGTTTAAGCTCTCTCAAATGCTACTATCCTAAATCATCATTTATAAGTCGTTTCACGAAAATTTTTGGGAAAAAAGTAATTTGGTAGAATGACAGAATGCACTATAAAAGCATAATTAATATGAATGGGAAGTGTAGAGTGTCACCCGTTTGAGGCAAGGATTTGAACATAACAGCATCCTTTACGTCGAATCAAATTGACCCATTAATAAGTAAATGGGTCAAAACCGCATCCTCTAAGTAAATTTTTTTGCAAATAATATGAAAATATAATTTTAAATTCATGATCCATTAACAGTATCCAAACCAAAACGGAACTGAAACCTGTCAGTCCAGTTTATGGTTCCAAATCTATAGTTCCGGTTTAGTCTGATTCAGGCCCTGATTAGTAATGATGTATTGAAAGGCACATATACTATGACATACAATGAATAGTAATTACCAACCTGGTGTAGTGGTGTGCAACCTGTTCTAGGCGTTTCTTTTTTGGAGTAGATTCTCGTATCAAGTTTACCTTCACGTGGCTCACAGGAGCTGATTGGTTCTCTTGGATCATTTCGCTAGAGCCACTTCCATCAATCATAGCCCCTCTTTTTCTCTTCATCTGGAATGTAAGCTTTATAACTCTATCAGTCGAAGGTTGAGTTTGAACCTCGGTCTTAGAAACCTCCGTCTCTGAACTCTTTAATGGTAACTCCACCTTATTTTTCACTTAGACTCATCGACATAAGTTCGTCTTGACTCATGCTTTTACTATTACCCGTTATTTCCAATTTACTCTCTTTTGAGTTTTCGTGTATAGTTGCATTATTTATGTGTTTGACTGAACTTGGGGAAGTCAGACATGAATTATCAACTGCTATATCAATCTCCTTGACTTGCTCCTAAACTATTTCTTTCTCCAGTACTTCGTCTTGGGAAATCGACTTCAGGTCAGTTTTATTTTCATTCGTTTTCACAGAAAATAATAACATTATTTGTGAGATTTCCTGTTCCTTGGAGTATGGCTTGGATAAACCAAAATCTAAAAGTTTTAAGTTCCCCTCATTATCGATGAGAATATTAGTACCTGTACATAAAAAGTTTCAATGAATAAAATGAATGAAAAGGAAAATGAGATCGTCACCATTAAAATTGAATTGTCAAATGAGCTTGTTCTTTATAAATGGCAACATTATATAAAATTAAGTATATAAAGTAGTGTATACAGGGGTCAAAATACCAATATGCACAATGGTGTTAATATGTTTTCTTCAAATGTTACTTTTTAAGTTATCTTGCCTTTGGCACATTAGAGATATCAAAAAAATCGGATATCAAAAAAGCCTAATCGACTCATTCTTACCTAGGAACCTTTTCTTAACATAATATTGAGCCCAAGGCACAATCAATTGGATTTTGTTATTAGTTCCATAAGATTGGTTTATTTATCCTTCATTGAAAAGCTGATGAAAATTCGTATAGATGCCTTATCCCAATCTTGTAACTTAGAAGTTGTGAGCAAATAGTTATTGCGTACAACTAACAATTTTTCTGAAGTCATTGATCCTATCAAGCAATAAATACCTATAACAGTGAATAAAACTGCCACTGATTCGGGACCTTTTTTTGTGCGATTTGAAGGTAATTAGGCAACTTTGAAGGGTGTTAATGATATAATATTATATTAGTTACGACAGTTAGAAATAGTGTTTGGATATGCTTATTAATTGTCATTGTTGAAGTCTTACTATAGTGTTAGACTTAGATCTGAAAGTTTCCTCTGATCTCAGAGCTACACAATTGAAATTGTATGAAAAACTACGGGATACAAACTCAAATTAAGAGAGTGTTTGGATTAGCTTAATTCTTAGCTTCTGGGTTTATTTTAATTTTGGTAAACCCGTAAGTTGACCTTTTAGACCTTATAAGCTTATCAACTTCAGCTTCTGGATTATTTAAGTTTTTTTTATACTTCCTGGTTGCAAGATTCTCACCCAAGAAGTAGCCAAACACCCCTACTGCAGTAGAAAGGGTGGTTGGTTTTGGGACAGATGGCTCTCGTGAGCTACATTTAAAACCTTACATTCCAACCATAAAAATATACATTGGAATAAGATTTCGACATTACCCCTTTTACCTTAATGGCTTGAACTTATATGGTCCACATGTAATCTGTATTTGTAATGTCAAATATTTAATTTTCCCATGAAGCTTAAGGTTTAGAAACAGGATACAAAGATGAGAATGCATGAGCAAGATCAATGGAGTGACCCGTTGGATAAAGTATGGTAAAAAAATTCAAAAGGGTTGTTATACATACCAATACCATTGACTAAAATTGTGTACCAAATGAACCTCAGCAATATATTAAAATGGTTGTTAATGGGCCGAGGTAAATATAGCAAGATACACATATTTCTACCTTCCTTGAAAATAATATTTGAGAAAAAGTTAGTTGATTAGCTTACTAAAGTGCATTTAGTTTATCATGGTTTTTTTGCAGGCATGTTATTATCTACAAAGTGACTAATTGAATTTCTTGTTAGCTTTTATATGCGCCATACTACTATGAAAACTTATTTAAAAAGTCATATTTAAGAAAAAGTTAGGAATAAGAGTAAAGGCCTTCCTTGTCATTGTAGTAGGCTTGTTTTCAAGAGAAAAGAAGCAGCTTCAACGATGCAATCAGACCTCTGAGAGTAAGCATGAGAAGCCAGTCTGTCTGCAATTGAGTTGCCTTGTCTATTTATAAATACTGGTAAACATAACATACCATCTGTATGACTAACCTTGGTAATGCTTTGAGTAGCGTCTTTGGCCTTTCGAGGAACAGCAAGAGAATTGACATAGTATTCTTTACTCGCACTCAATCTTAATTCCCAACGAATGCCCTATACAATAAAACAAATAAATATAACTTTCAAACTTATGCCCACGCTCACATGTATAATCTGATGTCATTATCACATAAGGAACATCTGTTCGGTATTCACCAATGGTTCAACAATAGTAACATTATCACGTCCTTAAAGAAATTTCTGTATTTAACATGTTAAGGGGCGTTTGGTATTACATGTTCTTCGGTCATATGCTTATAAGGTTCGTCGAGCACATAATCTATAGTAATGGGAATCATCTGTTTTGTCCTTTTTGATTACTCAAACTGAATCATTCAGTTGACTCTTACTTAAGTCAAAGCTGATGTCCGAGCAGTAACTCTTTACAAAATATTAACAAATGGTTTATTTATTTATTTATTTATTTTTCTTCAAATAATAGATTTTTGATCCTGAAACAATGAGTTCCCACACAGGCCACCCCAAAATTGTTTCTGCCAATTATGAACTAATAGCCTTAGACCGAAACGCACACACAACAGAATGTGTGCCCGGCGCTGACGCTGTTCTAATTTCAGCTTATCTGCATTTGCCATTTCATACTCGCCATTTTCTGAAAACCTCTGATCTCGTCCAAACCTTGAATCAGTTGGAAGAAAATTCATTAACCAATGTTGTTTAACATACCTATATGAGTCTGTACATATGTAAGATCTCAGTAGACTCTAAAATAAGATAATTACGGCACTCGGATAGCTACTAATTATAAGAACTTCTATTCATGAACAACTACCAAATTTTAATGAAAGTTGTGTTGTAGGATATATATATGTTCTGATTTAAGTACGAAAACATTAGTATCATTTCATGTTTAACACTCTAAAAAATGAAATTTACTCCTATTAAACATCACTATAGATCATATATAGGTCCATAATTGTGAAAATTCACCACGAAACTGTGCATCATGAACTCAGGTTCACCAGCTTCTTAAATCAAGAACACAGCCACACTTAGTATAGTCGAGTTTTCTATCACGTCATGAGTTTCCATGACCACCAATAAAAAATTATATTACCTGATAAGCGTACAAAATGTGAAAAGAAATAGTCATTCAACTCACGAACTAATTAGTCACATAGAGTTTAAGCAGCTTTTACAGTATCAGTTATGACGCATGATCTTATATTGGATTGCTAAATGTAGTAGCTTTTTATGCACCTTTCAAACCACTAACCTTTTACGTCTCAGTCAGAATTCTGTGGATGATGCACAATCAGTTTATAAAATCATTTTTGAAAATTTAAGTTAAATAGCAAAACATAACTTTAAAGCGCAAACCCATGGAAAGAAATCTGGTTTGCTTCCAACTGCAGCCTCTTGCCAACCCCTAAGACTGGATCGGGTGCCTTCTGACGTGGTGGATGCAAACTGATAATTCAACCATGATCATTTTAAAAACATGAAATAATAGATGATCAAGTAAAAGATTTAATAACAACTTCAACTAAACAGATATTAATCAGATAATGAGAGTGCCCTATAAGCCACATCCAAACTTATATAAGACTATATACCTTTTATGAAATTCGAACTTCTGATCAAGGAAAAAAACTCATAAACATCCTTGAAATTCAAGCTTATGAGACTGATCTGGCAGAAAATTCACACATAAATTGGAGGCATTGTTGCTTCAGTTCCTGCAGAAAATTACCGAAATTAGATTATATTCTACTTATACGAATACATAAAGAGGATACAAAAACTATGGCTACAACTGTAATAAGCTGCATTGCCAAGATACAGATGATCACACCTTTATCGAGTCCACGTAGCCTCATGACAGGCTCACACACACTCTTTTCTAGTAGAATATTTTTTTCTATTCATAGGACGTTATTGAGCTGGCATTTGAAGACCGTCGATAGAGCTACCGTGGCTGCAAGCTTAGGCAGCTTGCCCCGCCATTGATCGTGTTTTGAACACGAACAACCATTACTGTACTGAACAACGATCAACTATAATCAGACAATGCTGCAAGGTACCACAACACTATAGAAAACTTAATTCGTTATTGTTTTTGCAGGAATGAACAAAGATTTACGAATAAACAAAAACGTAATGAAGATGTGTAGTTCATGATTAAAGGCTATACCATCTTGAATTGAATTGTTTACGTACCTGAAATCATGCAGACAGTGAATCCATAAACGAATATAATGATATCAAGAAAAAACTCTAATATGTAGGACCACACAAGTTTAGTTAACCTGATTAAACAAAAAAAATAAATAAACCAATCACAAATCATTGAAACTAAATAAAACTCACCAAGAAATCATTGTTTTAAGATTCATTACAACCACATGTGTTCAAAGAAGATGACTAACCAGCAAAGAAGACGTAAAAGAAGATGTTAGATCGTCCTGATATTATGATTAGCATGAGAAGAAGAAGTTGTCGATTTAGGGTTTTGGGTTTTTTTTGAAGGGTAGCCACAGCGAGATTGATAGGAGATTGAATAGAGGTTTAGTTATGTGGCTGTGTTTTTTCTCTTCATGTCTCCTTCCTTGATTTTCCAAGTTACCTTATAGATTATAAGTTGCAAATAAAATTCCATGTAATGTTTTGGTGTAGTGGTAAAGATGTATGTCAAATATATGCACAACCCATGTTCGAATCCATCATAATGAATTTTTTGAAAGAAAAAAAAAAAATCCGAAATTTTAATGTTTTAAGGTGGCAATGAAAATCTCGGAAAAAGTCAAATTTATACAAAATAAATTATAAAAATTGCTATGAAAAGATTGTGATGACATGGCTGATAATGAATTACATGGCAATGAGGTGGCATTATACGTGTAACGCCTCCTATATAATATATATATATATATATATATATTATATATATATATATATAATATTATATATGAGTTGATATATATATATATATATATTATATATATATAAAT
>LBNU01004050.1:0-17583 GCA_014162995.1 Artemisia annua | reverse complement strand
CCCTTAACTCTTCTCACAAACTAAACTACGATTACTTACTCTCACCGGAGGATAATCGGGGGAGATAATCCCTCGATAAGCTAAAGTGTTTGTTAGCTCTTCTTAGTGCGCAGCGTCTCAAGCAATATCAAGCAATTGATACAAAGGAAGGCCAAACAAGGAACCGCCACCCTTTTGTATCACAAGTGGCGCCATCGCGTGGGACCATACATAGGACTAGAATGACGAAACACCAAAAAATTCATCTAGGGAATCGCAGTTGGGATAAAGCGCGTGGGTGAACTCCAGAGGAACTACCTGATTGCACTCCTAGGCAACAACCTGGGACACACCAGTGCGCCTGGACGACATGGGGAAATGAAGTGAAACCACCACGTCCTTCCCAACGGAAGAAGCACCTCTGCAACTGCTCAGACTACTACTGGTGTCCCCAAACATTTGAGGATCTCCAAGCTGTAACACTGGTATTTCCTAAAACTAATCCGTAGCCAAACTTGCTATTTTTAGAGCTGAAGTTAAAACTTTAAAGCATGGTTTAAATTGATTTGAAGAGCGTGAGATATATTAGCGAAACGAGAATTTATTTGTAAGAACTAGCTTCAGCACACCTAGAGCAAACTCGAATCTTGTTTCACTTGCCAATATTTGTTTATTTTGAGTTTGAGAAAAAACTATGAAGTTTATGCTTGATTTTATTGGAAAACTATTCGAGAACGATGGCGGCAAGTTTTATAATTTTTCGAGTCGTTTTGCTATGTCATTTGAGTCCCGAACCGTTTTTATGAGAAGCTAGCTAAAAACCCACCCCATACTACTCACCTACCAAATCCACCCTACCCACTTCACTCATTTTACACACCAAAAAACAACGACACACTTCCGCCTCCTTCTCTCCTTCTCCTCCTCTCTCTACAAAATTCCGGGCAACCCCCCCTCCCGGCCGCGCCGCACACATTCGGCCACCGGAAAAATTTCCGGCAACCACCCTTACACCCACCCATTAGCATCCTTGTAGATCGGAGTCGATCATCCCGCAACCCGTTTCACCCAATCCGACGCCGACGCGCCGTAGACTACGTTTTTGACCGCGACCCACCACTTTTCGCGTCAAACCCACCATTTTCGGCGGTCTGTGGTTGCGGAGCCTACCCCCCCCCCCCCCCCCCCCCCCCCCTCCCCACCTATTTGAGACACGTTTTTATCTATAAAACATACAATTAAACAAACCTAATTTTTACTTTTATAAATCCGAATATTTAAATTAACTCTTTTTGTTTTAAAACGTTTTTAAAAGAGTTTTTACTAACAACGTCGTGGTGGAAAATCATTTTTTGGTCGCGTTTGGTGCCGTCGGCGACTCCCGGTCCAACTCACGCGAGTCAACCTCGGTTGACTCGGTGAGATTTGTGTTATATTGCGTTTTGGTTCCGAATTAGGTGCGAGTGGGTTGCATATTTTGGTTGATGGTTAAGTTTTGGGTCGTTTGTGGGTTTGTTTGCGAGTGTCCGGCAGCCGTGACCGCACCACCACCGAGTCATGGTGGTGGTGGTGAGTGGTTATATGTCGGTTGTTGTATTGTTATTTGGTGCTTGGGTTTGTTGTAATAATTTGTATTTAGGTTAGTTTTGGTCTAGCCGAGTGGTATTTGGGATTGAAGTTGTAATTATAGGATTAGTGACGGGAGTTCCAGGATCAGAATTGGGGATATTTTCGGTTGAGGCGAGACATGGATTGTGATGTTTTGTTTACTGGATTTGGTTTTGGTTATGTTTTGTCGGGATTCGGTTATTAAGTCCGATGGTTATTGGTTATTATTATAACCTTATTATATTATTATAGATTTTAACGGTAAACTAGACCTAATCACGGCCATCGCTTTATGAATCGTACCTTTGCGAGGGTTAGGGTTCCCTCTATTTATAGGCATGTAACCGATAAGGTTACTTGTTCCTTACTCTATGGCGTATCCGCCGATATCGGATATTGCTAGTGAATATCTTCCTTGTTTAGAAGATATCCCTTTATCCGTTCCATAAATATGTTTTGGGCTTGGGCCTTATGGGCCAAAGCCATCCAGTTGGTAGTCCAACTGTCATGAATCTGGGCCACGCGTAGCGGGCTTAAATATTAGTATTGTTTACTAATCGGGTCCGTGACCCGGTGTAGACTATACGTCATCATATGTCTTTCTTCATTACCAAGACGTTGAAACCATTCAATAAGTGCAACATTCATGAAGGGTTGTGACTATTCATAAAAACTAAAAAGTCACTTTGTGTATTATACATTTAATCACAAGATGGACAATCATAACAACACATACAATTATTCTCCTTATTTATGCTTCTATTATTGTGTCTAGAATTAAAGTGTGTTTTTGTCTTATCGCATATGCGAATTTCGTGTAACCCAAAGCACAAAATAGGGTCGAAATATTGTATTCGAAAAGTGAATTATACACAATTCAAGAATTATTCAAAAAGTTTGATTACCAAATTTCTAAAACCAACAAAACTTGGTTAACAAAGTCAACTATATTGGTGTGGGAGTTAACCATATATGTGTCTGAAGACTCACGAGTCGCGATGCCCAGTTCTACTAGTTATCAACATATCACATCATTTATGATACGACATTTACAATCTATAAGCTTTTCAACCAATAAGTAGTTACAACAACAACTAATTTAATCTTAATTCAAAAACTTATAGATCGTAAATGTTTTGTATCATAAAATGATGTGGTATGTTGATAACTTATTTAAGTTGACTTTGTTAGCCAAGATCGGTCAAAGTTTCTTTTTTTTGTGATTTTTTTTTTTTTTTTTTCCTCCTACACAATAAACTTTATAAGCCACCAACCAGTCTCATATTTGGCCGATGTAGGATCGTAACAATACCTCACGCTTTGAAGAGTCAACGTCCTCGTTGGTCACGGTTGGCACCCTTTTTTTTTCGGGTCCAAGTGATTACGGTTGACACCCCTCTTTTCGAGTCTAAGCCACAACTCCGTAGGCCACCCCTGTGGCTTCCAGTGTTGAAACCTCAAAAAGTGGTACTAGCTCTAATACCAATTGATACAAACCTATCAATTTTGATTTTATTTTTTTTGAAAAATAAAAAAATATATCATAAAGAAACTGATTAATTTGTAACTGTGTTGATATTCTTTTTGGTTTGGTTCTCTTTTCCTGCTTTTGAATGTTAGAAGTTGTATGTAACAACTAAACTATGAAGTGGTCTCTTTGGCTAAAATTTTAGATATTTCTTGCAGTGTAAATGTGTAATCCAAGTTTTGTGTTTCACTGCGAATCTCGATTTCTATTTCTTTACTCACCAAGTAGGATTGAACTCGGGTCAATTAGATCTTTCCCATTTTGACTTTTTTCAATACCATCTCATCCGCACAACACCTTATTGTTTATTACACTCAAATGTAGGATAGACGAGATGGTATTGAATAAAGCTTAAAAGCGTAAAGATTTAATTTACCCGAGTTCAATCCCATCTCGTTCAAATCAAACATTTTATTATTTTTATTTTATTTTTTTGATTAAAAGAGCATCATAAATGAGAAAACTAACTTTAAAACTCATAAAATGCGATTTTTTTAGTTAAAATTTGAGGAAATGAGATTTTATTTATTTTAGAAAAATTTCTCAAAATTTTGTAACTAAATGAGTATTCTGTTTTTCATTTTCCTATAAAAATTTTTGTTGAAAAAATGAAGTATTTGTCACTAAATAAACACACCCATTTTTTATTTTGTGCATAATGAGTTTTTTGTTAGTCTATAAATTTACGCAAAAATTATTGGTCAAAAATTGTTTGGTTGGAGAATTTGAAATTCCGGAATTATGAGAATTTAAAATTCCGGAATTTAAAATATCTTGTCATGTTTGGTTGACGGAAATTTATAAATATTTTTTTTATTTTTTTAATATAAATTTCATAAATATTCTATTTAAAAGTTTATAAAAAAAATTATAAAAAAATTTATAAAAAAAGTTTATAAAAAATTTATAAAAAATTTAATAAAAATTTATAAAAAAAGTTTAAAAATAATATATAAAAAATTATAAAAAATTTATAAAAAAAGTTTATAAAAAATTTATAAAAAAATTTATAAAAAAATTTTAAAAAAAGTTTATAAAAAATTTATAAAAATCTTATAAAAAACAAGTTTATAAAAAAATTATAAAAAACGTTTACAAAAAATTTATAAAAAAAAAAGTTTATAAAAAATTTATAAAAAAGGTTAATAAAAAATTTATTAAAAAAGTTTATAAAAAAATTATAAAAAAAAGTTAATAAAAAATTTAATAAAAAAAGTTTATAAAAAAGGTTTATAAAAAATTTAAAAAAAAGTTTATAAAAAAAAATTTTATAAAAAAAGTTTATAATTTTTTTTTTCATAAATATTCTCTTTAAAAGTTTATAAAAAACAATAAGAAAAAAATTTTATAAATTTTTTTTCAAGTAAATTAAAATTTCTCACTTTTTGAAGACATTCTAATTCTCTCCATTTTGGCAATTCGTAGAATTGTAAATTCCTCCAAATTGTCAACCAAACACGATATTTGGGGGCAATTAAAATGTAAATGCCCCCAATATCCCCGAACCAAACGGCCCCTAAGAAAAAAATTTTATAAAAAAAATTTTCAAGTAAATTAAAATTTCTCACTTTTTGAAAGCATTCTAATTCTCTCCATTTTGGCAATTCGTAGAATTGTAAATTCCTCCAAATTGTCAACCAAACACGATATTTGGGGGCAATTAAAATGTAAATGCCCCCAATATCCCCGAACCAAACGGCCCCTTATATGATTCGATTGACACATTATTAGATAAGTTTTTATCGGTTCAACTAGTCAAACGCGAGTACAAAAATTCTTAATCGTGTAACATACAAGTCTTGTCAACTTGTTTCTTACAAAATACTCACAAAATTATGTTTATATTTGTTAATCTTACAAATTGGAGTCGAGTAGTCAAAAAGTTTTCTATGCTGACATTGATATGAATATGATTGATACTCCGTATTTTAAAATGTTAAATGGATGAGACTTCGAATAGGGGTTTAAGTCACCAAATGCACAAATTTTTTTGTGAGCAAAACGAAAATAAAATAAACTAGAAGGTACAATTTTATTAAAATTAGTAAAAAGTTAAAAAGACAGTATTTTTTTTTTGACATACTGGACTATAACTGAATTTCCCCAACTAACTAAACAATACATGCATGCATTTGCGGCACAAAATTTCGGAACTAGGTTCATTTCGGAAAAATTTGAGGCTTTCACGAAAGTTTATATTAAGCAACAAACATCCATCAATTTCGCGTGAACCTGCGGCACCCATAATCATGGGCGGAGATACAAGGGGCAGGTGCCCCCTAGCGAAAAAAATATAGCGTAGATTTTCGAAAATATTTGGTTTTTTTTTTTTTTTTTTTTTTTTTTTTTTTTGGGTAATTTGACCCATTTATATACCAGTTTACAGTGTAGTTTCTAAAATTTATCAAAGTGTAACCCTCGACAAAAAAGTTTCTGGCTCCGCCTCTGCCAATATAGTGTTGAAAGGGCGAGTTTTTAATTGAAATGTAGGTTGTTTAACCGCAAAAGACGAGGGGGCTTAAGTGTAAATAACACCATGTTAAATCTATAACTAGAATTTTTCTGGACTGTCACTAGACTTAACAGAATTCAAGGCCAGCTTCAACTTGTGTAAACAATCAAAAGGTGAAAATCTAAACTCACATAATCACTACGATCTACAATCACAAATCTTTTAATTAATCAAATTCTGTTCAGATCTAATTCACATTTATTATTAAACTAACAACCTAGGGCTAATCTATCGAATTTGTTACTGTACGTATTTAATAAGTAATTGTGAATCTAGATTGTTAGAGTTGTGATTATGCATGTGTTGTAGTTAACTGTGTGTACTTTGTTAAATTTGAATGTGGATCATCTGATCCAATAAGTTAATGATTTTATGTCACGGTGAATCTGTTCGGCGTGCGATATCTCTTAATTGTGTGTAATTTGTTTGGTGAATTCAGATTGTTCGTGTGGCGAACATTTGAATCGACTGTTGTGTAATTGATAACTAGGCTCTTTTAATATTAGATGTGTTGATGATTTTGTAACGTTTGGATCGGATGGTACGGATTTGGTGTATGGTTTTTAAGATCGAATATGAGATGTTTTGCTTTATGTTGTTAGTTTGTTAAAATATTACTAGTATGCATTTCGGTTTTACAGTCTTTGTTAGCATCTTTTATGCTCTGCGACAAAAGGTGACAGGACTGGCAATGACGTAACCTTTTAGGTTTTTCGTGAAATTATGTCCGTCAACTTCACTTTCTACAATTATAGTTGACTATTTTGTTAATGTGTTATGTGGCTATGTGGAACCATTTAGTTCAAGCGTGTGTGTGCTAGTCAGAATTATTACTTGATGTGCTGGTGAAGTTTTATGTTTTTGCTCTTTGGTTCAGAACGCCTATATTAAATGGGGAGCTAGTTTAAGCTATGAACCTGGTCTAATATGTTTTACTGTTGCAGAAATATCGATTCACAAAATGGAAGGGACAGTGTTTGCTCCTGCTTTGGAAGGAATGAAACATGTCAAGTCTGAAGAAGGAGAAATGCTTTCCAAGCCTTTCTTGGACGTCTGCAAACAGATATTACCTGTTATTGGTATGCTATTGCTTTATACTTGAGAACCTTGTATCGTGATCTGATGACTTTTAGCTTTAAGCAGTTGACATAGAAGGAATCCCACTATTATTGTTTCAAGATACATGTCATTTAAATGGGTCGGGTAAACTTCATAATTAATAATGAAACCAATGCCTCTTTGCCTGATAGATATGCTTCCTTGGGAGCCCACACATGATGATGAGATATTACTCTCTGTTATTAGCTTCAAATTTTGTTTAATACACAGGAACTTTCAGTTGTTCATATTCTATTTGTCTTAGAGTCTGTGGTCTCGGCTGGTATAAGAAAGTCAGGGGTTAATTATGTGGAAATGAATTATTCCTCATATGTAGGCAACACTAGCATTTTCATGATTAAGTAGCTCTTTGTAAAGGAGATTAGCATATGATAGTCTTTTGTGCTTGATTTGATCAATTAAGGTAAAACGGAGTGTCAAGGGAGAGCCGTCTCGAAAGCAGACCGAACTTGTGTTTACATCAGTCTCTTACAAGTAGAATTTTTAAGAATGTTGTTAAAAAAGATAAAGAACCAATACAGAATTCTAATGTGAGTAGGGAAACTTATAAATATAATAGAATCAACATCGGCATGGTCAGTGTCACCTCCGAATATATTTGATGTGATGTGATACTGCATGTCTATATGTTTGCTTGCCCTGCCTTTTTCTTGTATGCTGAATGTTGCCTTCAGGATATAACAACTTACTTACTCTATTTCTTATATGATACCCAGACAACTTCGGAGCAGCCATGGCACTTGTCAAAACTGATGTTGGTGGTAATATAACAGTAAGTACTCATCCTTTCCCTTCATTTGGATGGCAGATCTTATTCCAGTCATGAATTTACGTTATCTTTGTATATGGATTACTGGAAATGAATATATGCTGTCAACCTGCCAGTGAGATAGATATGAAACTCTTTTTAGTGAGTCAATTCAAGGATTTAAGTGTCTGGTTGGGACTCCATTTTATCTAGCAATAACCATATCCCCGTTATTTCTCAACTTTTTCCTGAAAGAGAGAATAAGATTTTGGGAACAGGAAGAACTAAGTGTTGGGTTTTTATTGATTTTTTTGCTGTAGCTCTTAAATTACTGTTTAAACTTGGCTAAGCTCTGAATATTTGTCTCTTTTTTCAGAGGTTGGAGAACAAATATTTGTCCAACCCAGAAGAATTTTGCAACCTATACAGTATGGTTAAGGTGGAGGTTGAAGCTAAGAAAGCAGATGGTTCATCGAGTTGCACCAACGGTCTTCTGTGGCTAACTAGGTGAGGATAACAAACACATTTACATCACAGTTGTTAACACAAATAATAATTCGAAAAAATTCATTATGCTAAGAAGTTTTATCCTTTCAGGGCAATGGATTTCATAGTGGAATTATTCCGTAACTTGATGGAGCATGAAGATTGGGCCATGTCACAAGTTTGCTCTGAAGCATATACCAAGACACTGAAGAAATACCATGGTTGGTTAGCCAGTTCAACTTTCTCGGTAAGCATTTAGTGCTTTACATTAAATATGTGATGATAGAGTTTATGTAGCTTAACTGCACCAACTACTTCTTTAGTACACTTCCAAAATAATACTTTATCCTCTGTTTCTCTTTCTTCCAAAATAACTATTTGTTTATAATCTTACGCCTGTTTTAACAGGTTGCAATGAAGCTTGCTCCGGATAGGAAGAAGTTCATGGCTGTTGTGGGTGGGAATGGTGACATCAAGTCTGATATTGAAAAATTCTGCGCCACTTTCACGCCACTTCTTCAGGAGAACCACAAGTTCTTGGTGAGTTCATCTCATAACAAACCTTCCTCTTTTAATTGATTGATGTCCGGTGCACATGGGATACGATTCTGCTCCCATTAACTTCCTTTAATCGTTTATTTTATTCTATCATGCAGGCTAGCCTCGGTCTCGATGAGATGAAAGCAAAATAATGACCAATAAAGATAACGGCTCTACTCGTTAAACCTCATGGAACATGTGCTATGAACAAGAAAAATTAAACTCTTAAAGAAATCCTATGTGTACTCTTTTTCTTTTGACAATCTGTTAAACTTATAAAGCTATAAACAATATCTATATACAATCTGTTTGGTTGATATTTTGCTCAATGTCCTTCGTTATACCCCAAATGTGTATGAAGTTGTCGCGTGAAAAAATATATATAAATGTTGTCGTGTCGATTGAAACTTATCATATTTCTGGTAGACTTGTATTCTGTGTTCCATAAGCAGATGATCAGATTCTTTTACCGATTTCGGTTGGAGTACAACTATAGATGCATAGAATGGAAAAGGCCAATTATAGATGCATAGATTACACGCCAAGGAAAATGGTATTTTCTCTCCATCTCAACCACCTCTCCTTTACATATAATTTGTGTCCATTAGTTTAAATTGTTGAAAATATTATCAAAGGTTTCATTTTACGCTTCATGCCCCATACATAGATTCCAAACTTCTTCCTATTCTCTCTCTCACTTTCTCTGTTGATTTTCTAAAATTATTATCTCTAATTGCTCGTTTATTTTCTGGCTTTTCCCACCCGCGTTATTCTGTATCAACCTATTTGGTCATATCTATTTGTTTTCAACATTTTATGGGGTCAGGTGTCCCCGTCCTGATCCAAAACAGAGCTCTTTCGAAAATGGGTACCATTAAGGTGAAAGGCCTCCTTAAAGGCCTTAGATATATCTCTCAAGTTTTTGGTTAGACTCTCTTTCTCATTTTTCATTGTATTATGTTCACGTTTATGTTTATGTTAACGCAATCGAGAATTTGTTTTGCACAGAAGAAGAGAAAAAACAAGATATACAGATTGGTGCGCCCACAGACGTGAAGCATGTGGCTCATATCGGATGTGATGGACCAGCCCAAGAATCTCCCAGCTGGGTATGTAATATGTTTACATGATTAAAGATTTGTTTGTTCTATGTTTAAATGTGACATCTTTTATCCCTCTTTCCTTTTGGGTTATAGATGAGGAAGTTTGGTACACCCGCAGAAGGTCAATCTGCTGCATCGTCAAACGTGTCTGAGGCCTCGGATGATGGCCCTGATTGGGTTTCTGAAGGTTAGAATAATTCAACTTCTTAATGTCGATGAATGAAAATAACAATGATACTAGTTACTTGTTTTCATCGAGTCTTGTCTAAGAAAATTAATAAAAAATGTGGCAGGCGTAATTAAGAAACCCTTATCATGATTTTCTCTTTTTTTTCTTTTTTCTTTTTCTTTTTTTTCCCAATCAAGGAAGAAAAAGAAGATCACAATATGCGACCTTGATTGTCCGATTTCCAAAACATGTAATAGAGATAGCAAAATGGGTAGCAGATTCGGGTTGAAATGAGTACTATATGACACATTTAACCCAAAACATGAAATAGAGATAGCAAAATGGGTAGCAGATTCGGGTTACAATCATATGACACATTTAACCCATATGACACATTTGGCCCAGTAGGGATAGAAAATAACCAAACTTGACTATTCCGCAAGGTAATTGGGCAGTAATTGTCACATCTAATTTCTATTGCGCCACGCGTAAGTAATTGGGCCGTAGTTGTCACATCTAATTTCTATTGCGCCACCGATCTTTGCACCCAACATGATTGTTCTTCTGTTAAAGTGTATCTGGACTTTTAAATCAGTGTCTCCCTAATTTTTTTTTGGAAGGATTCATCATTCGCCTCCTTAAAATTTGTCCCAATATACTCAAGTTTTCAACTTGTACCTGTATAAACTGCGAGACCGTTTATTTAGCAGCTAGTAATTCTAACCAAGATCATGTTTATTAATCCTTCCTGCAGATTCAGGCCAAAGGATGTCTCGAAGAGAACGTCAAGAAAAGCAAAAAACCAGACATCGCCGGCATCGTTCAGTCGAAAATGCTCCGAATCCTGATAGCCAAACCAAATCAAGGCAGCCAAGAAGACACCACACCAGGGGGGGTGCTGAGGACAGGCGTGCTCGGGACGAATCTCTGCCAGAAGTGCCAAAAAGGACTCGGAAAAAGAAACCAAAGGATGATGTTAGTTCACAAGCATCTGCATGCTCCGATGCAGAAAAATGACATGGAAGGTATATGGCTGATTTGTATTTTATTTAGCTAAAATCACTCTTTTTTGCGTTATTTATAACTTGGAAACAAGTTTAATGCAAGCTTTTTATAATCCAACTATGAATGTATCCTAGTCTTGTACAAAACCGAGTTTTTTTTGGTTGCTATTTGTACCATTCTTCTATATGTGATTACACTTCACCCTTTTCCCCAATTTCATTGTACCATTCTTCTTCTAAATGACTAATTCCAAATTGTCTCATCCAGTTCTGCTTTCTAACTTCATGGCACGTCTATTAGGAAAGCCGAGTTACTATGTTTGGATGTGCATTTTGAAAGTAATACATGCTAATTGTGTGTGTAGCAATTAGCAAACATTGATCATGATTCAGGTCATTTCATAACACAGTAACCAATTGTTAAACTATGGATATCTTTTTAGGAAAGCCGAGTTACTATGTTTGGATGTGCATTTTGAAAGTAATACACGCTAATTGTGTGTGTAGCAAATTAGCAAACATTGATCATGATTCGGGTCATTTCATAACACAGTAACCAATTGTTAAACTATGGATATCTTTTCAGTGCTAAAACAAATGGAAATATGTTAAACTATCACAATTGAAGAACCAATTCAGGTTCCTTAAAGTTGTAACAATCATTTCAAATACACACAACCAAACACAGATGAGTCTTTAACACAACCAAACAACTCTATATTGTGATGAATATAATTACATTCTTGTCCTTACAAGTGGTATGACAAAATGTGTTAGTTTCCTTTGTTATACATGACTAATCCCTACCATAAGAATATAAACAAAACCAACAAACAATAGACATGATAACCAACTCTTGATGAAGAACTAGCCCCAATCACAAGGGCAGATATAGGATCTTCAACTTTGTCACAAACCTTCACCTTACCAAAACCACCCCTAGCTTTAGTACCATATAACTTAATCACCCCTTCATCCACACACAACTCAGGGTTCCCATCTAACCTCAACTTCTTACCAACTTTACTCACAAACTTAGCAGAAAATGATATCCTTCCACTCAAATTATTATTCCTCAAATTCAACTCATTCAAAAACTCTAATTTCTCAAACTCCATAGGCACACTCCCTTGTAACTTGTTATCATCCAAGCCCAAATAACTCAAATTCCCCAAATACACACCCATTGAAGATGGTATCTCACCAACAAGCCCAACATTAGACAACCCAATTCCATTAACACCCCTCAAATTCTCCCATATGTCAGGAATCACCCCTCCTAATTCATTCCCACTCAAATACACCCCTTTAAGTTTACTCAAATTTCCTAAAAACAAAGGGACCCCATTTGAAAACTTGTTAAAACTCAAATCCAAAAACTCTAAAACCCTTAAACCCTCCATACTCGCCGGAATCTCGCCGGAAAACCCATTTTCACTCAAGTCAAGTTTCAACAAATTTTCTAAACTTCCTATCGACTCGGGCACTTTTCCGAAAAACCCATTTTGACTAAAGTCCAAAATCTTCACATTTTTCAGGTTTTCAAAATTTTCCGGCAACTTTCCGGTGAACCCATTTCTTGATAATGTAGCTTCTTCAAGATTCTTCAACTCACTAAACCCTGCCGGAATCTCGCCGGAGATATTACTTCCGGTGATGATCAACCGGCGTAAGTTCACCATCTTCCCAATATCATCACTTAATGAACCATACAAAGATGGGTTATCTATAAAAACAACCTCCTCCAAACCCGACCCGACCCGGAAAAGATCCGGCAACGAAACGGGTCGGGTCACGAAACATTGGTAGAAGAAAAGCTTTTTCAAGTATGGAAAGCTTTGGAAAAGTTTCGGGTCGGGTAAACTTGACCCGGGTTTGCAAGTCGGGTTCGGGTTGTAGTCCGACACGTATCCGAAACTTAGTCCGACAATATGTAAGGTTGTTGTTGTTGTTGTGGTTGTGTTTTTTAAGGTTGTTGTAATGTAGTCACAAAGGATGCCATGTGGGCCAGAGGAGCAAAGATCTTCAGGGAAAAGTGTGCGCCATGAGATGTCCGGGTTGAGGGATTCGAGAACTCGGTAAACGGATTCTTGCTCGACTGAGTCGAGACTCGGTTGTGAGTTACCGAGTTGGAGTGTGAGTGTGAGGAGTAATAAGAGAGTGAGTGTGTGAAATGTGGAGAAAGACATTTTTGTTGTGTTGGAAATTGAGGGTGCACTAAAATGGATATAAGTGTGGGTGAATGTGAATGTGTATGTGTATGGNCATAACACATTTATCTACTTCGCGCCGTCGAGTAGCATTTTCCGGGACCATCTCGGCTGGTCACGATGACTCAAGACTCGAAAACGCGAGCCTTGGTACCCAAGTAGCATCGTCAGGTGGCGTTTTGAGAGAAAACTCAGAGTACCTAGCCCTATTAGACGTTAGATGAAACACTCTTTTCTTCTTGTTACATGTTTGGTTTTGTAAAAGGATTGTATGAACGAAAACAACAATGTGTTATTCGAATTCCTTTATATGTGTCCGTCGACCAAATAGTCGTTAGTAGACGATGTCTAAGGTTGAGGAAGCATAGATATCCGTCAGGTTGTTCGTGACGAAACATATTTATTGTCAAAGCTAGCCTGACGGAAATATGTTGTAACAGTGTAAAAAAAAAAGAGAGCATTTTTTGTGTTTTGTGGTTCATAAGATTGTACAATATAAAAGAAGTAAGTTTGAAGTTTTGGGGTTCATAAAAATAATGGTTTCTTTATTTTTATTTACATACATAGATTAATAAATGGACAGAGGCCGTAAGTTGAAGTATTTATTTTCATAATTGTTTTTATAAAGGACAATTAGTGAAAAAAAAATTATTTTTACAATCATAAAACCCTTTTAAGAAGGGTATTATGATCGGTAAACAAAGAGAGATGACATTTGTTCATATTTTTTGATTTCGCTGACCGAACTAAAAATATTGGTTAGACAGTTCTTTAATAAATAAACAAACACGTTGTTGTTGAATGTGCACTAAATGTTTAGTTCTTCTACAACACACACATGTAACAACTAAAGAGAATTTCATATTCTTTCATTTTGCAAAGTTTTTCATGTTAAAGATATCAATTGAATTGTGTAACTATATAAGATAACGGTAATATATTCAAAAGAGTTCGGGCAATGTATAATTCAAATAAAATTTTAAAAGCACGATACCACAATAAATAAGCCTCACTATGTTGAATACTCAAAATCATTATGTTAAATAATGTAGTCATTTAAAGCACATAACTCCAGTTAATTGAAAAGTGCAACAATAATGAATTACAGGCATTAATGAAACTCCTACAATTACACAATAAAAGGACATAACTATTTTTATAGCACATGATAATATATTTTGAAAATAACTAATAATGTCCATAAACTCCAATTAATTGAAAAGTGCAACAGTAATGAATTACATGCATTTAAGATGAAACTCTTACAATTACAGAATAAAAGGACATAACAATCATATTTTCCATGTATAAATCAATAAAGGATATAACAACCTACACTAACGCTATGTTTTTTAGATTCATATGAAAAAAATTGAAAAAAAAATTGTGTTCTCAAGATTTTTTATGGGGAAAAAAGGAAAAGAAGTAAGATGAAGATATAGTGTTTTTGTTATATAAAATTTTCTTCTTACTTTTGAGAGGAAGAGGAAAGAAGAGACGTGATTCTCTTTTTTCTTTAATAAACTTAACTCAAGAACACAACATAAATCAGGATATAACAACCAATCAAAAGAAAGTTTTGTGAGTGCGGATTATATTTGATTAATTGAAATGTGTATTGGTCTCACTTTTCTTAAGCTTCATATTTATTTGACTAGAGATAATTATTTTAAGATGTTGAGAGTAGTTATATCATATCAATGTATTGTATGATTTATCAAATTATAAGTCACTATTCGGTAGGGGCCAAAAAAGAGTCACTAGCTTTCTAATGCATAATTAATCATACAAAATAAAAGCTAAAGGGTAAATTATTGCAATGTTAAAAAGTCAAAAACCAAAAATTAACCAAAGTTAAAAAACCAAGACAAAAACATGAAGCAGATAGAGTAGACAAAAGCAGTTTCATCGTCCGACATATGCCCCGCCGGCGCCGCCGACCACCCTGGCATTCTTTTCTGCCAATTCTACTTATGAAAACGACATTTCTGTTAATAAGTTTAAAGCTACGATGATAGGCTTGTGTTTTGTACACGTGGCGGTATTTAATTGGAAGGTGATGTAGAGGAGTGTGGGTGAGGGATAGAAATGGAATATGTGGTAAAGGACAAAGGAGCACGGTGAATTGGTGAGTTGGTTTTGAGGGGACCATTTGACACCTGGCTTTTTTGACTTTTAACTTTTTGTTATTTTGTTGGAAATGTGAAAAAGATAGAGTACCTATTTAGAGAACTAAAAACAAGGGAATATATCACACTAACATACAAACGTATACGAAAAGAAAATTTTTATTTGGTGGTTGTGATGACTGATGACCAAACCACCTCTGAAATCCGCTCTTCACGCGTAGCGGTAATGATGATCGGAGGCATCTACTAAGGATGGTCAAACACTGAACAAGATACTAAGGCTAGGCGTAATAGTGACTGCGGTTACTATTGTCAAATCATCGTCAACTCACTTAAACACAAAAATATATATCACTTAAACACAAAGATACTTCACAAAAATAATCTAAAAATAGACACACACACAAACAAAAAGGGAGACTTGGTTGAATAACGAGCGAGTTATGCATCGAGCAACACCATACCAACCTCATGTAATGGGGGACGCTTCCACCGACCAACTAATCGATCATTGATTACGGATAGTTTGAACAAGGAATCAACCATCGATTACGGATAGTTTAATACTTTAATAAGTTGATTGATTACAAAAGTATTTATTTGTGAAAAAAAAGTTAGCTGTGTTGATAACATTTATTCAATATATAATTTTACGTGTAATGTGTTGTGAAACAACGGCCTAATAGCATAATAAGAACAATAATCAAAGGAACATAAGAGAGTATGAGGGAAAAGATAGAACTTATTATTGGTGTATCTTCACATTACATTAGGTGCCTCTATTTATAGGGACCTTAACATGAATGATATTAAGTAAAATGATGTAGGTTACAAGGTTAATCATAAAGGTAGAGGTTACACATTCAGGGGATATGAATGTGATGATTAATGTGTACAATCAATATAATAAATATATTCATAACATTCCCCCTTGATTGTACATCATTAAAATACGCTTTGGATACTGCCTCATTTAAAACCTTGCTAGGAAAAACCCGGTGGGAGAAAAACCATAGCTAAGGGAAAAAGAGTGCAGTGCGTATTATTCCCCCTCATAATCACTTCACTTGAGCTCATTGAAACGCCGCATTCCGATGTCATATACCAATTTCTTAAATGTTGAGGTAGGGAGTGCCTTGGTAAATAAATCTTCTAGATTGTAGCTTGAACGAATATTTAGAATAATAATATCGCCATTCTTTTGTAGGTCATGAGTAAAAAAGAACTTCGGTGAAATGTGCTTAGTTCTGTCACCTTTAATAAACCCTTCCTTCAGTTGAGCAATGCATGCTGCGTTGTCCTCGTGTAAAATTGTTGGTCCCTCATTTCCAGCATATATACCACATGATCTACGTATGTGTTGTATCACACATCTTAACCAAACACATTCTCGACTTCCTTCATGGATCGCTAGAATTTCTGCATGGTTAGATGACATTGCTGAGATTGTCTGCTTTATTGAACTCCATGAAATTGTTGTTCTTCTACTTGTAAATACATATCCAGTTTGAGATCAACCATTGCTAGGGTCAGACGTATATCATGCATCTGCAAAACCAACTAAACTTGTATTTAATGGGTTAGTGAAATATAAACCCATATCCTTTGTACTTTGAAGATACCGAGGATTAAGCCTCGTTAAAACCTTGCTAGATAAAACCCAGTAGGACAAAATTCTAGTTAAGGAAAAAGAGTACATAGCTCCTTTATACACTCGGGGGTGTTGCCTTATTAAAAACCTTGTCGGAAAACCCTGTGGGGACAAAACCATGGTCAAAGGAAAAATAGTGCAACGCGTATCTTCTCTATCCCCGATGATCACATCACTCAATCTCATTGAGTCAGTGAAATGCACATTGAAGTGTCTTGATAGAATCTCTTGAATAAATATTCTCTACATGTTATTTTCATATCTATTTTAAGGATTAAAGTACATCATACATCTCATTCAAGTACATCATCATACTTCACAAGTAATTCATTGCAAACACAATTAATTCAAATGATATATTATATCATGTATGAACATTGGCGAGAATTATAAATGTTTCATACACATTTTAGTATGACACTTTAAATCTATATTGTGATCATCATCTTTATAAATCAATACACATCATGTGACCTAATAAATATGAGTCTCGTTTATCCGTATAAGGATAGGTAGCTGATCGAGGCAGAACTAGCTATGAAAGCAAGAACCACGGGTATCGTTGTCCCAACGAGCGTTGAAATTGATCTAGTCACTCAAGTCGTGAGTTATGTGAGATGAATGGGTTGAAAAGAGTTGAATTTGTTTTAATTACACTACGAAAGTTTTGCATAAAATTTAAATGAAATAAAGAACAATAAGAAAGGGAATAAGTTTAACTATTAAAGAAAACAAGAGACTAAGTGAAGCGAAAAAGGAAATAAAAGTTTAAACTTAAGAAAGAAATAAAGAAAATG
>LBNU01004048.1:12970-38503 GCA_014162995.1 Artemisia annua | reverse complement strand
TTAATTTACCATATTTACAAAACAAACCCTTATATTTAATAAATTTACAATTCGAATATATTAATTTCCATAATTACAATTTAAATCCCAAACGTACAAAATATGCATCTTTGGTCCTTATAATTATTTTTCCCATTAATCTACTGTATTTACAAGAGTTACAAAAATATTCCCATACTTTCATAAATTACAAAACAGCCCCTTAACTTTATAAATTTCTAATCGGTTTTAAGTAAAAATCCAAATCACAAGCCCTAATTTTTCCCAAACCCTAAAATAATTATTATGCAATAATTACATTTATTATGAACCATTAAAATTGTGTAAACCCTGATATTTGGTCAAAACCCCTTTTTCTCTATTTTTCCATTAGCCGATTATGAACAAAACAATTTTTACAGATTTCATATATATCATAGAAGGCCAGAAAAATCAGATCTAAATTTATAAAATTCGTATAGACAGATTTCTTGAATTTACATGAAATTTGGGTTTCATTTTCTTAAATTCGTATAGCCTTACTTAACATGCATGGATCATTTTTATGATTTTATACAGGTAATGTAGGATAGAAAGGTTATACAAAAATACCCAATGTGGTTGGATCGAAAAGGATGAGCTGTTTTGATTTTCACCTCTCTCGGCCACAATAATGAGCAAACAAAATACAAATATGAAACCCGATCACTCTCCAACCTTCACCAGTATTTGTCCCACCTCCTATGGTTTATAACACGTCAAGGAAAAATAACAAGAAGCCTCCAAAAATTATTGTGCCGCCGGTTTGGTTTTTGTGGTGTTTTAGGGTTTTATTTTGATATGATAAATTATGAGATAAATTAGGATAATTATAGGGTTGATTTGGTGTGATTTTGGCCGAGCTTCAAGGGTTAAGGAAAGACCAAATCATAAATTTCAATATTTTCCATAATTATGTAATGTTTATCCTTTAATAAAGTCATGTACAAATTTTAATTCATTTTGGGCTTATAATTATTAATTAAACGTGTCACATATTTTTGTGAAAGTCAAAATATTGCAAATGTTCATACAAAAATGATAATGATCATATGTTACTCATTTTCAAGTGTTTGAGATTTATTTGGTGTTTTATTTAAGTGTTTATTGAAGTTTTAAGTTCTAAGGGCGTTTTGGTAATTTTACACATTTGAAAAATTTTAGGTTTTACAACTTCTTCCCCTCTAAAAGAAAAATTTTGTCCTCGAAATTTGAACTTGCAAAGTTAGACGGAGTTGTAGCAAATCGCAAAAGATCGTCACAATTATCCTCGCGCTCGGGAAGGTTCTTCCTAAAAGAATTTCTAAAACAAAATAGTTTCACATGACTCAATCCAGATTAAAAGGTTTAGGATCCCTCAGAATAGAACAAATCAGGGTGAGTTGGTCAAACCAATGCAACATATAACAGATGACACTAGGCGAATCTTATCAGGAATATAGACAGAAATCAGATCAAATGACGATATTCAGATAGTAGAGAGCTCTATGGTGAAGCTTGAGATTTGTAACAGATATACAGATGTCAGCAGAATGAAGATCAGAGTTTCAAACTTATTCAGATCTCTAACGAATCAAAGACAACATAAGCATAGGCAGAAAGGATCCAGAGTTTCACTAATCGCAGATAATTCAGATAAGATATCAGAACTTTCAGGATTTCAAAAGCACTCCTCGGATATCCTATGATCACAATAAGTGCACATTATATGGTGTAAGTATTATCACGTTGATCAGGCGTCATAATACGAGCACCACATAATTATGCCCTCATGATGATCATACTTTATCTCGAGTCGTGAACAAACAACCTATTCTTAGTCCACTAGTACTTCTACAGTCCAGAGATTAACAGAATCAGATATCATAGCTTATAGGAAAACAGACTGCTCAAAAGAGTAATGGAAATTCCAAAATTCCTAACAGAAGTAATGTACTGCGTTCAAGAACATAGGTCTTCACCATTCGCCAAAATTCTCAAAACGAGGTCATTATCAAGAAAACGCAGAATGAACATGGAACTGAGATGTT
Organism: Artemisia annua; assembly: GCA_014162995.1. Taxonomy (NCBI): domain Eukaryota; kingdom Viridiplantae; phylum Streptophyta; class Magnoliopsida; order Asterales; family Asteraceae; genus Artemisia; species Artemisia annua. The sequence goes on along the minus strand of LBNU01004048.1, from coordinate 36,455 downwards.
TCTAGAGAATTTAAAATCTTTAAAGGGTTTTATTACCAGATCACGAGACTTAAGTGGGTCAACGGGAGTGAAAATTCATCGTCGACTTCTTCACATAATCAGTTCATCCAAACCTAGAGGTTTACTTCCATTTCTTTCCACACAAAATATATGATCTCCAATCTCTTCAAATCCGGTTAATCCACCTTCATTCTTCTATCAACCTGGGAGTGATCAAAAATCATGAGCTTGAGTCTGGTTCATCATTTCTTCTGCAGTCTCTCTTGAAATGTGGTGGGGTAATGTGAACTTCTGGCACGATCTAGAATTCCTTCATCATCCAGTCTGCTTCCACTCTCAATTCATCTTAGTACAACCAAGATGAATAGGGAAGTGAGACTGCATGTCTTCATCAGCTCCGGGTCCGCCATCTTGACTAGATTTTGTCCTCTGCTCGTCAGCACTTCTGCTCTGTAGGGATCGTCTTTCACTCTTCGGGGTAACCACTTCTGTTGTCAATTCCAGCTCATGCAGTGAACAATATCCTCATACGTTGTAGTTGACTTGATGCATAAACAATCATCTTCCTGTGATGTATACTTTCATGACCGAGTCTCTCCTAGAAGCGTTCCAAGTCAGGTACCACTTGCGAGTGCGGAAGCATATCTCTATTTCAGCTTTTTCCAAAACTCCGTTCTCAACCAAACTGAGCTGTTTCTCTCTGGTCACGAAATTTATTAACAGTAACACAATTTGTAAGCATCCTCCAAAATTTTCTACATGATTCAGAAGATTCCAGCTTCTTTTATTCTGCTGTCGGAGTTTATAGTAATTTTCTCAATTAAGAACACCATTGCCTCAACATACATCAAACTTCCAGAATACACAACTGATTTGTCAAATTTCTAACAACTTGCGCAATTGATTATCCTGTTCTTCCTTGTGTCTAAACGTACTAATGAGTCATACGATGACCATTTGTCTAAACATTCGAGAAACCTAAATTCCATTTGATGCATAACAATAGTTGACAATTTAGCCAATACAATTGGCATCATCAGGGTTCACAATAATGAGTACAAAGGTAGCTTCAGAATCACCTCTCATTACCTTCCTTCCTCATAACAACTGCAATACTTTACGGAGGTTATCCTTGATTATTTAACCCATTTCTTAGATGTTCCTGAGGTTGCTTCTTCAGTCTATCAAATGTAATCAGATCACTGAGTTTCAAAGATAGACTAAATCATTTATTAATACGCGGAAAGGATTAATGATTTCGGATAGTGATTTAGTTAGGTTTACGATAGTCGATACACCGTCATATATTTCTCTTTCTCTTCTTCATAAATCGACCGGATCATCCCAGAATAAGATATCAGGGTGATTAACATCATATTGCGTCAGCTCATTCAATCTCTCAACTTCCATGGCTCCTTCGACTGAGATCAGTTCAGGTTCTATTTTTCAAGCAGAAGGGAATACCAAAAGGTTTATCAGAGAACATTGAAAACTTGGTACTACAAAATACTTTCAGTGCTAGAGCTTTTCAAGAATGGACACTATCAGGTGCTAGGAGAACTTGAAAATCAGAAGAGGTCAGGGTTTTGTACTTTCATATCAGCATCAATCTTAACAGATTCATGTGTTTTCAGAAGCATCATAACAGGAGTAGAATTTAATCAATTTATAATTCGAATATATTAATTTCCATAATTACAATTTAAATCCCAAACTTACAAAATATGCATCTTTGGTCCTTATAATTATTTTTACCATTAATCTACTGTATTTACAAGAGTTACAAAAATATTCCCATACTTTCATAAATTACAAAACAGCCCCTTAACTTTATAAATTTCTAATCGGTTTTAAGTAAAAATCTAAATCACAAGCCCTAATTTTTCCCAAACCCTAAAATAATTATTGTGCAATAATTACATTTATTATGAACCAGTAAAATTGTGTAAACCCTGATATTTGGTCAAAACCCCTTTTTCTCTATTTTTCCATTAGCCGATTATGAACAAATTCACAAATGATGATTTTAGCCTCAATTAATTTAACCAACAATTTTTACAGATTTCATATATATCATAGAAGGCCAGAAAAATCAGATCTAAATTTATAAAATTTGTATAGACAGATTTCTTGAATTTACATGAAATTTGGGTTTCGTTTTCTTAAATTCGTATAGCCTTACTTAACATTCATGGATCATTTTTATGATTTTATACAGGTAATATAGGATAGAAAGGATGATACAAAAATACCCAATGTGGTTGGATCGACAAGGATGAGCTGTTTTGATTTTCACCTCTCTCGGCCACAATAATGAGCAAACAAAATACAAATATGAAACCCGATCACTCTACAACCTTCACCAGTATTTTTCCACCTCCTATGGTTTATAACACGTCAAGGAAAAATAACAAGAAGCCTCCAAAAATTATTGTGCTGCCGGTTTGGTTTTTGTGGTGTTTTAGGGTTTTATTTTGATATGATAAATTATGAGATAAATTAGGATAATTATAGGGGTGATTTGGTGTGATTTTGGCCGAGCTTCAAGGGTTAAGGAAAGACCAAATCATAAATTTCAATATTTTCCATAATTATGTAATGTTTATCCTTTAATAAAGTCATGTACAAATTTTAATTCATTTTGGGCTTATAATTATTAATTAAACGTGTCACATATTTTTGTGAAAGTTAAAATATTGCAAATGTTCATACAAAAATGATAATGATCATATGTTACTCATTTTCAAGTGTTTGAGATTTATTTGGTGTTTTATTTAAGTGTTTATTGAAGTTTTAAGTTATAAGGGCATTTTGGTAATTTTACACATTTGAAAAATTTTAGGTTTTACACTTTCCCTCCCACTTGCCTGCAAATCCATCACCTCCACCACCCCCCACCATCCTTGTCAAATCCACCGCCCAACCCACCATCTTCCTAACAAGCCAAATGCAATAAATGCACCACCCCCAATTTGCTATAAAAAACAGTTAGTCCCTATTTCTCATTTTGGCGCCAAAATTACAATCAAGGGCTCAGATCAAAGATAAAGCATCCAATGGTCAAGAATTCACTCAAAGATCATAGCAAACCCTAATGGAGCTCTATAAAAGGAAGAAGAAAGAGAATTGAAGACTGTGTAGTCACTTAGTAGTAATTTAGTGTCGAATTAGCTTAATCTCAGTTTCTAGTTGTAAAATTTGCTTTCAAAAGCTTGTACTCTGTTTCTATATTGTAATTTGATCTTTTAGTAATCAAAAATCCCAAGTTTTCAGTTTCAATTCAGTGTTTGCAATTTCAATTTCAAATTCTGTTTTAGCTTTAATGATGCTTTAAGCTTAATGTTACTGTGTCATAAGCTCACTTAGGTTAATAGTAATCATAAGAAAACATAAAAACATAAAAAATTCAGAAAACAAAACTATACAGGGTACCTTTGCATTTGACTGGAAAGCTTTGGAAGTTGCCTACAATGGAGGGGCAAGATGGACTTTTACCTAGCTTATCTCTGATAAGCTAGGAGCTTGTTGAGCATAAAGAAACTCTAGTAAAGCTAGAGTAAAGGTTTTCCATTTTAAATTTCTTAAATTCCAAGTTTTTGGTGTAATTTTGATCTTACTGTATTAGTGCTTATCTTTGCTTAATCTCTGTGCTTTTATGCTTATTAGGTGTTAGTTATTGATCTAATTGCTTAAAATCTCAGTGTTGTTCATTGATTTTCATTATTGCTAAAAATCTCATTTTCACTGTGAAAATAGCATTAGTGATCATCTTGTGTAATTGTGACTCAAACCTGTGTTTCTATGCTTTTTTTAGCTCATTACACCTTCATAAGTTGTTGGAAATCAGTTGCATAACCTAAATCAATCATTTGCTTTGAAACTTAAAAATCAGTTCAGTTAAAGGCTTGTTTGGTTTTGCTGTCATATTTGTGTTCCAGTGTGATTTGGTTGTTGCTTATGCTTGTTACATGTTTCTTTGGTCTCACTTAGGTTTGAGATAACATAAAAACCAGTGGTCATTTGTTAAAAAGTCAAAATAGCTTTTAATAACATCTAATTAGAAATCTGTTAAAGTTTTTGAATCCAAATTCATCAAAACAGTTCATAAGTTGTTAGGGTTGCTTAATTTCATGTTCTTGTAGTCTAATATAACATATTCAGTGGATAAATCAAGATCAAAACTCATAAAAGTCAACTTAGGTGTTCATAAGAAAAAAGTCAAATTTGCATACTCAGTGAAATGGCAAGTTTTTCTTTGTGATCCATAGGGTTTAATACAGGTTGGAAATCCAAACCAATTGTTGATTTGTGATATTTTGTTGCTTGTTTACATATTTCAAAAAGAAAATCTCAGTTTGGATTTCATTTGCTTATTAAAAAGCACTCTTGAAGTGGCTTGTTTTTCAAAAACCTCCCCTGTGTCACAGCTTTTTACCCAAGTTCATAAGCTTCCATAGAGCTTATTAGTGGACCCCAGTGCATGATTCTTGGCTTTTTGGAAAGCCAAGCAACCAATCTTGATAGATCAGTGCTTATTTCTCATTTTCAAGCTTATTAAATAGGGCTGCACTTAGCTTTTTCTTTGTCCCATTTCACAGTGTATACTGAGTGGTCAGTATACACTGAGCTTTTTCACCCAACTTCATAAGCTCACACAGGGCTTATTTGTGGGAATTAGGGCTTGATTTTTGGCTTATTTGGAAGCTCCCTAGGCTGGCTTATTGGTTCAAAAGCTCTTTTGGATCTCTGAGCTTATTTGTGGTCCCCACTAGGCTCAAAAGATAGCTATTTGGTCTGTGTGGTTCTGAGGCAACTTGGAATTGCTTATGTGCTTGTTTTAGCTTATCCACTGTGCTTTTTCAGTTTCTTGTGCTTAATTTGTGTGCATATAAGTTGTTTATATCTTTATTTGAAGCTTGTTTGTACTGTAGAGCTTGTTAGAAGCTTTTGCATTTCCAAAAATCCAAAAATAAGATCTGTTAAGCTTTTTAGTGTCCAAATTGCTTATTTTTAAGTTCTGTAAAAAGTGTTTTCATCATTTAATCATCTGTCAAAAAGAAAAATCCAAAAATAATCACTTTTTAAGAAAAGTGATAACTTCTATTTAATATAATTTAGCTTTTTAATTTTTCTTTTCAAATTCTTATTAAGTACCTATCTGTTTTTATAATTTTCTTAAATTCCTAGTATCTTAAAGTATTTGTATAAATTTTCTTAGAATTTTCCCTTTTCATTTTAGTACTTATTAGAATTAAAAACAGTTTAATTATTAATTAGTTAATATTAGTAAATTAAATAGTTTTAATAGATTTTGTTAAACAATAGTATATTTTTATATTTTTTCTAAGTTCTAAATAATATTTAGCACTTCTGGTAATTTTCCCATAATTTCTACTGTTCATTTGGTAATTTTTAGATTTAATTTTAATTAAAACAGTTTTAATCCAAAAACCAAAAAGAAAATAGTTTAAGTGTTTAAATTTAATCTCAGATACATTTTTATAATTTTCCTAGCTTTTAAACATTATTTAGAATCTGTAAAAATTGGATTTGCAATTTTCTCTTTTTATTTTCTATTTTTCTTATTTAATCTAGTTTAAATAACCTTAATATAATAGTTTAGTAATTAATTAATAAAATATCCAAAAAAAGACAAAAATATTTATTTTCAATTTTTATATTTCTTTTAAGTCAAGGTTTAGAAATTAATTTTGCAATTTTCTAGTTTAAATTTGTAATCCTAATCATTTTTAGTTTAACTTTAATTAGTTTTTATTAACTTTTTAAATAGTTTTATTAAATAATTAGTATTTAAATAATAAAATAATCAAAAAAGTAATTTTCTTTTTTATAAAATTTTCTTTTTATTTTAAGTTTGTAAAAGTTTCATTTTCACCCCCTGTAGTTTATTTTTGTGTAATTCCCATTTTTCCAGCACGCATTTGCATTTTAGGTTTATCTGATTTCCTGTATTTGTTAATATTGTTTCATAATCTTAATTCCAAGCAATCAGTAGAGTAACAATCAAAATCTTTATCTGGTTACTATTCCCTAATCACTCATTCCCAAAACGTTTCCAAAACACAATTTCAATCTCGCTGGGACATAACGACCCGGGGATACACTGTGCTTACACCGGATCATAAATTGATCTCTCCTCTCTCAGATTTGACTTGTTGACCACACCTGGTTAACTGGTTAGTTTGGGAGGAGTCAGTTAGAATAGTTGTCGCCTCAAAACCAGGAAAGAGTAAAAGAGAAACTTAACTTATGAATGCTGTGAAAACAGGATAACAGAAACGCTAATGGAAAAAAAATCCCTCAAGAAAAATGAAGGTATTTATTCCTAGTGCCTCCATAAATTAAGTGTGACTTTGGGTCGGCCGGGTTGGTTGACATGAAGAACTTAGTCCAAAAAAATGTTAAATTTTCTATAAGTTATTCTGGCGTCGAAGATGATAACCAAAGTCATATAATTTCAATAATAATCTAAATTTTGGATAGAAGAATTTAGGAGAATTTATGCTTCCGTTCCACTTTTTGTTTTGTTAGCTATTTTGTATTTTACTTATTTGACCCATATCAACATGCTATATTGTTACATAGTCAACTGGGCTTTTGGGTATGACGCGATACACAATGATCAGTTTTAGTGTTTGGTAAATCAAATCATCCACCGCGTACTGGCCTAAACTTTAAACCTTCCCCCGCGCAAATGGCCTTAAACTCCACTCATACAACCAACCAAGTATTGGCCAATTGATGAACTGGAATGGTGGTGAAGCGATTATAACCTGCTACGAGGTTTAGAAAACGGATTGAAACCAAACATTGGTGAAGTGATAAGGCTGAATCAAAACATCATAGCAACCTTATGAAGCAAGTAATAAGATATGACTATGTTTGACCATCTCACTTTAAATACTTACCTTCATGCAGAGTTATTAGATTTATTCCCAGGTACAACTCAATAATTACATGATAATTAAAATATACATCATGATCCCGTGTTGTTGTTGATGTATGAAATCATATACAGTAAAACCTCCATAAATTAATACTCGATAAATTAATAACCTCGATATAATTAATAATTTGTCCAGTCCCAACCAGTACAAATTTGGACATCAATCGATAAAATAATAAGATAATAATTATTTTGAAACCCAAGTGTATATATACTAGGCAACCAGACCCGTGCGTTGTACACGGGCTGTATCTAAGTGTTCATAACGTAATGTTCACTAATTTTCGTCATGTATTCATTACGGGATCATGTCATTTCATTATTTGAATACACTTGCAAACATGAATAGTCATGAAAGCCCGTGCGATACACATGGGCTGTATAGAAGTTTTCAAAGTCTAATATCCGTCATTTATTTTCATCATTTTATATTCAGGACGTAGTTTTGTCATTATATATATAAGTTTTCATGGTAGCATACATTTTGTAAGCATGATACGTATTTAAAATAGTTTACTGACATGTAATATTTTAAGATATATTTTTTTACGTAATATTTTTTGTCTATTTATTTTGGTATTGACTCTATCGTTTTTTATTTGAACTAACTAATATTAATACATCGGGCTAAGTTATAACTATTTCTTATGATAGTCAACAATTCCCGTGCGATGCACATGGGTTGTATAGAAGTTTTCATAGATTTAAAATACGTGCGATGCACATGGGCTGTATAGAAGTTTTTATAGCGTAATATTCGGCATTTATTTTTGTCATTTTATATTTAAGTTTTCATGGTGTCACACATTTGCTAAGCTTTATACGTATTTAAAATACTTTATTGAGTTGCACATGGGCTGTATATAAGTTTTTATAGCGTAATCTTCGGCAATTATTTTCGTCATTATATATCTAAGTTGTGATGGTATCACATTTCTAGGCATGACACACATTTAAAATAGTTTATTGACATTAAAAGAGTATATGTGAAGAGATTTTTTTCAAGAAGTTATATTGAAAAGAGTCTCTTCACATGTAATTTTTTAATATGTATAAGTTACATAAATTATTTTAAATATGAAGCGATGACATTAATGTTGGAGACCTTTTATATTCATCCCCGTGCGATGCACACAGGTTTGGACTGCCTCAGGACCCATGCGATGCACACAGGTTGGATCTAATTGTTTTTTTCGTAATGTTCGGGACTAATTTTTGGTTCATGTTTGAAACTCTCATTTTTTGTGAAAGACGGACTTCGTTGTTCAATAAATTACATTATTAAAAGAGAACTATAAAACAAATTTCCTTTTTAACAAAACTATAAAAACATAAAACATTAAAGTAATTAGTATATTCAAGAGTATAAATTATAATTCGTATAATAAATTATAATTCGTATAGTAAAATATTGCATGTTTAATTTGTAACGTACTATTAATATGAATGCTAAGTATTCATCTATATTGACACCGGCGGCCGTGGCGTTGTTCTTGTTGTTGTTCTCTTTGTCGTTGTTGTTCATTGGCATTTTGCATGTTTTGTTCTTGATACAATTTTTGTGACTTCTCCATCTCTTTCTTTAATGTGAAGAGGTTTTTTGCAAAATGTTATATTTAAATGAGGCTTTTCATATGTAATATTTTAATATGAGTAAGTTACATAAATTATTATTTTTAATTAATGCATTATTACAACATTTTTCCATAAACTATAATATCGAATTTGGAGCATTCATTAGTAACTCACTCTAAGTATTTACAGTATGACGACATGAATCACATGATCTCAAACTCAAATGAATAATGCTTACCTCGTGATAGGTGTAGGATAACATTTGAAATACAATTTTCTTCTCCTTTATAAACTTCTTTGATTTAAAAGATTCTCATTGTTAAGATGATAGTGTGAAGATATTTTTATTATATTTTTATTATATACTACCATTTTCAATATGTAACATCGACATAATTTTCACAATTATATCAAATATCAAGTCACGCAATATTCCACGACGTTTAATTAAGAAAGTGACATTAACACACCGCAAGACAAAAAACTACATTAAGAGCAAAAATATTAAAATGCACCAACAAAGTGTAGTAATAATTATTGACTAAAAATTGAATGCTCGTCACATTATTTTCAATAAACTTACTTGCTAACGAATCAATAGTATTAGCCCGTTCATCGGTATTACATGAAGTAAAATATTGCATGTTTAATTTGTAACGTACTATTAATATGAATGCTAAGTATTCATCCCACCGGTGGCCGTGACGTTGTTCTTGTTGTTGTTGTTGTTGTTTTTGTTGTCGTTGTTGTTCATTGGCCTTTTGCATGTTTTGTTCTTGATACAATTTTTGTAACTTCTCGATCTCTTTCTTTAATGCTTCTTGACGTGCTACAAAAAACAATTAGATATAGTTGATCGTTAGTAACTTAAATACAGTTAATCAAAGTAAAAATGTTCGTGCATGTTCCACTTAATTGATAAGACAACGATGTGTAGGATCTCTTAAACCATTAGAGAAGATGATGTTACTACCAAACCTCCTAAGCACCATCTTTATGTCCTACATTGTTACACACACAAAACACACGTGAAATTTACATAAAATAATATAAATCAATATGATTAATAAGTAAGACGATATGATGCTTACTTTACCACCATTATAAGTTGTAGCCCAATGTGCACGCGGTGTGGAGGAAGTTGTGGTTTGTTGTGTGTGATTTTTGACACATTATATAGTTGATAAAATATTTGTAACTCATGGACGGGAAGGTAAAAAGACTAACCACTAATTGGTGTGTTTAATTTATGCATTCATGACATTTTTGGTTTGTATTCTTTGAGGTTTAGAGATGCTTGAAACATGTTGTACCGTACAAACTTTTGTGCATGATTTCTCATGCAAAACATATTGTACCGTACAAACTACATTTGTTGAAATCACACTTGAAGGGCATATTTGGAATAATCAACTCTTGAAACATTTTTTAGGGGTATTTTGCATTTATAAGACAACCTAAGTTATATTATATATAAGATTGGTCCTAACAAAACTATAAATTAATAATTACAAAAAGTTCAACAATTTCTTGAATGCTTTGAACTTCGTAACATTCATTAGTATAGATATATTAATTTCTTCAATGACTTGAATTCATAAAATGTAAATTGGAACTTGTTTTTTCAATTTGTTTTTCATCTCTAACGAGTATACATTGTAATTAGTATATTGGACTTGAAAATTTAAAGGTTACACGTAAACCTCTTTAAATTAATAAATTATTAATTTATCGATATAATAATATCTCGCTAAATTGATAAAATATCTCGGTCCCAACATCATTAATTTATAGAGGTTTTACTGTACGTGTATAATATTATTGTTGTGACTTCGTGCACGTTTATATGTACTTTTATATTCTTACTTTCGACTTCCATAGTTATAGAGGGTATTTGCATAAAACTACTAATCCGCCTATTTTAGAGAAAATAAGAACCTGGAAAACACGTTAGTACCGGCCTATTTTTTAATGCAGATAAGCAATTTCAAATAAGTAATCCCAAATGACCTACTAATCATCTTTTTCTTAGGCCGCCCACAGTAAGGCAACCCAATCCCCCTATCTTTTCTGCAACGTCAGCTTTCTCTCTCCAACGAACTGCAGGCGATTGGGTGCCCCAGTAAGAGCGACCTGCATCTATTTATTTATTTTTTCAACTAACAAATTTTAATTTCATTACATTTTTTCCCTCCTTTTATAAAATACTTTACACAAATAATATATAAAAAAATTTACAAAACAAAAAAAAAAAAAAAAAAAAAAAACTTTAACATGCCACACGGCCCAGAGCCGCCCACTTTACCAAGCTTGAAAAAAAAAAAAAAAAAAAAAGATCATCTTCCCGCGTATACACATAACACACACATCAATTACATAGCTATATTTGGTGCTTTTCATGAAACAGAAAATCATAATAATACATAATATATAATATATTATAATATAATAATTATAATAATATAATAAAGCCAAACATGGTAAGTCAGTCGGATCGTATACACGGCAAGTTCCAAAAATGGCCCTGGCGATTCGATACTTGCAGCAAGGGCGATGACCTTGGATCAATCGTTGGGTGTCGATCGTGTACCCTTACTGTGGGCAGCCTTCGTATAAATTTCATCTGCATCATACTATTTTGTTGGGACACACATACAGGAGAGCAAGCATCATAAGATATGCATTAATATTAAAAGTTGTTCGGTTTAACGATACAATTGGATACTTCGAAAAAATTGAAGCATCCGTCTAGTCAAGGATTACGTCAACGGTTTTTTAAATAAGGGTTAGCCATCACTGTGTCAACGCGCAGGTACCATGCAGCCATAATGGATTTTTTTTTTTTTTTTTTTTTTTTTTTTTTTTTTCATTTTTACACTTTCACCCTCCAAGATTTTACGTTATACATGATACACCCTGAGCTATAAAACCACAGCAGAAAACTTCCCTGCTGGTTACAGTAGGGATGATTTTCCCTTTAAATAAACATACAAATAGTTCTTAGCAAAAGGGTATTTATTATTACTTGTCTATATATTTCAAAATAATTTTTGAAATGTGTATCTGAATTCTTTTATAACATGTGTGAGTTCAAAAGCATGGGTCTTTTCAAGTATCTCGAAGAGTTCTTTTGGTGCAAAAAGAATCAATGGATGATTTATTGCTTGGGAAGTCATCAAGATCAGTAGATTTAGAATTTTTTGGATTAGCTATTCTCATGTTTAACTGTCTTTTTTTGCTTTGTTTCGCAATGTTTTCATTGTGCTTCGATACAAATTCAATATATGTATGTCTCAATCATGTTCAGTATAGGTCTGTACTTGCATTTTTTTCAAAATTTACAGCCAAAGAAATAATGAATTATGCATGATATAATTATATGCAATCAATTTTAAATTCACGATGTCCATTTTTTTTTGTCAAAACCACGTGCGTGCACCGGTATTATACCTAGTTAATTATAGAATGTGAAGGACCATGGGCAATAAACAATTAATTATATTTCTTTGAAACCATTCCTTAAAATCAAACGCCCCGTAACAAACGGACCCAAGTGTCCAAGATAAAAAAATCAAAATGAAAAAGAAAAAAACCCAAACCCGTAGACCGCTTTATATGGACTCTATAAAACACCGCTCTTCCGCCAAAAGGGTTTTCATTTCCATTTCCAAAACCCCAAGCTGCCAATTCTCACTCCCAAATTTCATTCAAAACCCTCTTTCTCTCTCATCTACTTAACTTTTCTCATTTAAGATACCCACAATACACACAAAACAAACACACCAAAATTGAACAACCAAAAAAGCGGGATTATGTGAGTTTGCCGCTCGGCATGTCCTTGCCACAAAAACGTCAAAACCAATGACAAAGAGGATTTATGAAATAAGTTTGTCATTTGCAAAAGACCAAATGTTATCTCTTACCGCCCTTCCCACACCCTCCAACCTAAAAGATTTTACCATAACATCTTCAAAATACTTGATAGTTTGAAGGAAAAAAAAAAAAAAAAATAGTATACTAAACTTATCCAAACACCCCTAAAAGAACTTGTTACATCTAAAAGTACAGAGTTACCAAAGGAAGGAAGGAAAAAAAAAAAAAAAACCCCCGTAGCCCGCTTTATATGGACTCTATAAAAACACCACTCTTCCGCCAAAAGGGTTTTCATTTCCATTTCCCAAACCCCAAACCCCAAACCGCCAATTCTCACTCCCCAAAATTCATTCAAAACCCTTTTCTTTCATTTCATTACCACCACCAATGGCCGACGAACCCCAACCCATCGATCCACCACCACCAACTTCCGTCGACGCCACAATCGACTCAACAGGCGGCACCATGTCAACCTGCAACACCAACAATATCGAAACATCAGATGACGATAAGGCCAAGTCACTTGAATACGCTGAAGAGCTTATGGAGAAAGGTTATAAAGCTAGTAAGGAAGATGATTATGCTGAAGCTACTGATTGTTACAGCCGTGCCCTAGAAATCAGGTTTACCCTTTTTATATTTTATAATTCAATTGCATATTTTAATTTTAATTTTAATTTTAATTTTTATTGTTATTATTATTATTTTAACAGTTTTACTAGTTATTTCTTAAGTTATTGTTGAAGGTAGAAGTTCAATGTATTAATTAATTAAAATTAAAATTAGTAGTATCATTTGAATTTAGGGGGGTGTTGAATTGCTGATTAGGTTATGTGGTGTTGAATTGTTGAAACATAAAACGGAATGCGCGAGATAGTGGTTGTTTTGGTTGTCTTATTGGGTTATTTTTAATCCTCGGTTATGTAATGTTGAAATGGAATACATGATATAACGCATACATGATATAGTTTTAACTTTTCTTCTCATTTGATCCTAACGCGTACATGATATAATGGTTGTTTTGGTTGATTTACGGGGTTATTTACTATATGTTGAAGCTTTTTCAAATAAGTTAGTGGAAAACTATTTATTGGGACAACTTTATAAAGCTTACAGGCCTGGAGCTTTTTGTGACTATTAAAATACTCAGGAAGTTATTATTAGCATTATTAAAACAGAATAAGCTGATTTGTTGTATAAAGAAGCTTACCTAAATATCCTCTGGGAGGTGTGTTGGTAAACTTCAGCGTACGTCTCATCAGCTTATTGTGTTATAATAAAACTCGTTGCATTTGGTAGAGCTAATATGCACTTTTGAGTGTTTGGATGGAACCAAATAGCTTATGCATGTTAGCTTATTTAAACTGTTTTGGATCAGCGTTTTTGAAAATGCTTATGTTTATCTGAAATAAGCTGGTAAGCAAATCCGAAGACTTATGTATTTGTTTTGGTACGGTATAAGCTGTGTATTGGTAATGCATGTCCATGTACACAATAAGTCTGTTGCTGTAGTCGAAAAACGAACTGATATCTATATCATTATAAACATAACCAAGATATGCGGATTTAAAATAAAAATAAATTGGAATTTATGGTTATATCTGAAATGTGTGTTTGCGAGTTTAAGTTTACCGTATATCACTACTATGAGTCTATGAGAGAGGGCTAAGGAACGTCCTTGTACACAAGAAAGGTTAATTAAAGTCAGGGCGTGCACTCTGGTTTGGGCCTAAAAGTTCAGGGATATTGAGTTGTCTGATTTTGGGTTTTGAATTGTTGCTTAGGGTCCAGGGATGGGAAAATTTGGTTTTGATATATAAAGAAACGTTAAAAGATATGGGTCTCGAACCCTGTCTTATCTTGAAACTGAGTACTGTTTGAAGTGGAAATATATATTTATTGATTTTAAATGAGAAATCTCCTAAACATGATGATAAAAAGACCCCAAACTGGATAACATGCGGACTTATGTAGGGCCAAACTCCATATTTTAACTGGTTTATTCGGTCTTGGAAGAGCGGTGCACATTCTTAGTTAAAGCTCTACACTTATCAAGTGGGTTTTATGAATGCCCCTTCAATAGATCATATTTTTATCAAGAAGTTTTATAAACTGATTAGCTTGAGTGTAAGGCTTCTCGTTGTTTGTATTCTTTAACCTTGAACGTAAGTCAACTGGAGAAGCGTGCTACTGGAAAGCGTTTGATTTGTGTTTTTGTTCTTTTTCTTTAAAACTCATAACAGATATGTGGACTCCCATTGACTGAAGTTTTATTTTGTTTTACCTTGAGGGCAAGCCTTTACTTGATGGGCCAGCCCTGCACTTTGTTTCTTATACTTGCATAATTTGCATTATACATTATGAAAAAAGCAGTGTCAGCTGCAGCAGATGGTGTTGACTTGTGGTTATAATCAGAAACCACTATTTAGGCCCAGCATAAAATGTAATTTGAACTGTGCAAACATCAGAACAATCTTTTGAATGGAAATTGTAACTTCAAATGCACGGCTAGGGCTGAGCATCGGTCTAAAACCGAACCGAACCGACCCGAACCGACAAAACCGAAAACCGAAAATCGCCACAAACGTAAACCGAAACCGAACCGAATTTGGTCGGTTCGGTTCGGTTTTGTGTCGGGTCCGTCGGTTCGGTTCGGTTCATGTGTGTTTGTGTGCGTTTTCGTCGGTTTTGGGCCGAACCGAACCGAACCGAACCGACCCGAAACCGAAAACCATGAAAAACCTAAACCGAAACCGAACCGACAGGCTGTCGGTTCGGTTCGGTTTTTGTCGGTTCGGTCGGTTTTGTCGGTCCGGTTCGGTTTTGAACCTTCCATGCTCAGCCCTATGCACGGCATCTCTAATTTGAGTTACCAACGATGACTTTACTTTCTTTTGTATGATCCTGACCAGGGCTGCACATTACGGCGAGCTCGCACCTGAATGCGTGAGATCATATTATAAATATGGATGTGCACTTCTGTACAAAGCTCAGGAAGAGTCTGACCCGCTAGTTTCAGGTGCTGTCTCTAAGAAAGAGAGTGCTGAACATGGTGATAAAGGATCTGCTAAGGGTGCAGAAAGTGGAGAAACTTCTGTTTCAAGTAAGGGTAAAGAAGGGACATCAACAAGTCTTAAAGCAGTATCAGAAGATGGTTAGTATCAGAACTAGTCAAATTTTATGCAGGAACTTGTGTTATCGTGCCCTAGATCACCCAAAGAAATGATACATATTTTCTCTCATGCACGTGCGAATGTTTTTCTGATGACAGGTGGTGATGAGGAAGATCAGGAAGAAGATGCTGAAGGAACTGATGATGAGGAGGATGAATCCGACTTGGATTTAGCATGGAAAATGCTCGATGTTGCAAGGGCGATTGCTGAAAAACAACCAGGTGATACAATGGAGAAAGTAGACATTCTATCAGCCTTAGCAGAGGTAGCTTTGGAGAGAGGTATGCATATTTGATAACTGCATTTGATTTCATACACCATGCATACTGTTTATAATGTCTTAATTTGTGCTTGCTTTCTTTCTATAGAGGATGTTGAAACTTCCCTCAGTGATTATCTGAAAGCATTATCAATGTTGGAACGTTTGGCTGAACCAGACAGCCGTCATATAGCTGAACTGTATCCTTATATAAGATTAATAAGCTGTTTCTATCTCTAATAGGTTCATTAAAACAATCTCAGAGTCAACAGCTTTATACTAATATATCTGATGCAATTCCTTAATAAGGCAATTTCAGAAATTTCAGGATATGTTTATGTTTAGAAATTGGCCAAAAGGGTGATGAAGCAATCCCATATTGTCAAAAGGCTATTTCAGTTTGCAAATCTCGTTTGCAGCGACTCGCAGGTGAATTAGAGAGCTCATCTAGTTCTAAACCATCTGCCAATCCTGAATCAGGCCTTCTTGGCCGGCAATCTTCCAGTGCTTCGCAAACTACTGACTCTGTTGCTGATAAAGAAAAAGAGATTGAGATTCTCACGGGTCTCTCCAGCGAACTGGAAAAGAAGGCAAGCATTGGATTCTTTTTCTCGTTAATTCATTTGGTTTCTTCTTTTCTCGAATAATCACAATCAATCCAGCATTATATTTATAGTTGTGGTTGTAAAAACTGTAGCTTGAAGATCTCCAGCAGAGTGTTGCGAACCCATCATCTATATTATCTGAAATACTGGGAATGGTAGCTGCCAAGGCCAACAGTGGGCAGACTTCTGTTGCTGCTGCTTCTGCTTCCGCTTCCGCTTCTGGAATGACTTCTTCACGCATGGGTACAGCGGACAGCTCTGGATTCGAGTCTCCAACTGTTTCAACCGCTCACACAAATAGTGCTTCCGGAGTAACTCATCTTGGGGTCGTGGGGAGGGGAGTTAAGCGTGTGAATATGAGTTCAGTTGCAACAGAGTCTACAGCAGCTAAAAAGCAGGCATCTGATGCGTCTGCAGATAATGGTGGCAGTTCCTGAACCATTTGGCTCATAGGGTTACTCTAATTGCTTACTACTATTGAGTTCTCTTGTATGATTACTATTTGGTACCTTCCAAAGACAGTTGAGGGTTAGTATTGTCATATCCATTTTCCTTGCCATTTATCACATAGATTCCTAGGAATGTGGTTTCATGGGTATTAAAGACACTTTGAGCATCTGTGGTATTTGTTTAATCTTGGCTTCTAATTATGCAATCTATCTGTTATCATGACTCCTTTCGGTCTACAAGACTATTGCCATCTAGCATAAGATCTGGTGTTCAGCTGAACCAAATCATATTATCGATTTTACAAATAGAAACTCTTCAGTTTTAATCAAATTATACTACATAGTAACATAATTTGTTTTAGTTTCATACTCATTTCTACACTATAAGCAATTGATGTATACATTCTGTTAAGTTGGTAACTGGACTTGTAATTACAAGATTCACAATTATTTCGTTTATGAATTGGATTATAGTAATTGAGTTTGATAGGGTTAACTTTACAGGTTTTGTAATACTATTGAACACTGATTAGTCTTCTAGCTGTTTGAAACTGATTAGAAATAACTAAAATTTAGCACACATAACTAAGAAAACATATGGCTAAATTATTATTAACTTTTGTAAAATTTATGTTTCATTCTAGAGCACTGGTTTAGATTGGGGTAGTTGCGAGTTGCGACTACTAGATGGCATTGAAGGAATGAAATTTCATCATTTGTCCCCACAATAGCGCGGGACATGCAACGTAAAGCGGAGTTCATGGACTCATTGGTTCTAATTTTGGCCGTGGGACTGCTAGGTGGGGCCGCTATTGGGACGTTGACTTACTTGAACACGCTTAGAACAAACAGATTTTTCTTTCGGTATTGTTTATGTTTGGTTCCAGCATTGGGTGGCGTTTGGTTTGTATATAGTATGCAAATGAGCATAGGTTCGAGAGAGATATGAAGATAAACCTGGAGATTAAAAAAAACCCACAAGGTTTGAGAAATTATATGTTTTCATGAGTTTCTTAAACCCAAAACCACCAATACTTTCATAGATCACACCCTTACTTTTCATTTGCATTTGCCAGAGTAGCATACTTTTATAAGTTGCTATTTTCTGTATTTTAAGGTTTTGCTGTTAGGTACCGAAACTTTAGTTTAAGTAATAAGGTTGTAGGTGTCTGTATAGATGAATTTTATCCCTCTTATTTGTTACTGAACTTCTATAAGCTGTATTTTAAGGTGTTACCGTTAGCTACCGAAACTTTAGTTTAAGTAATAAGGTTGTAGCCTTGTTAGGTGTCTATGAGTGTCCAGTGCAACAAGGCACATTTAAAATGAGGGGACCTAGCTTATTAGGTGGAACAAGTTCACGAAGCTGTTGTCGTTGATTCCTTGGCAATCTTGATTAGACAGAGAATTGAAATTTCTTGGCTTTGCTAACAACGGCGGTGGCTTGTTTCGTTATCGGAATTAATAGTAATCTATAGGAACAATTTGTGTTGAACACAAATGTATCTCTCGGTTTTCACATTTGAGACCCTGCTGTTAGAGCACAAAAGAGATTTTTTTTGGGTGAACAGTGCTCGGCTTTGGTATTTTGCCTTCGGCTTTATTTATCATTTTTTGGCAGGTTCTTGTTATCTACTAGTAATAAACTAAAAAGAGCAACTCTAAATATCACGCATGCTTTTGCTCAATATGCTAGCTAGCTCTGTGTTGGTTACGACAAACTTTTTATCCAAAAAGGTGGTGGTGTGTTTTCTTGCAATGATCATACACAATTATTCTCGACTTCGCCATTACTCTACTCTAGATGATTGATAGTATTATTTTAACCTGTTAGTAAAATGATATTTTTATAGAAAAACCTAAACACGCAACCTGAAAATGAGAATCTATTTAGTACTAGTGAATCAAAGGTTTTACTGTATAATTCTCGATGGCATTGAATGTGGAAGAATGAGAGGTAGATATGGGAGCAAGCCTACCAAATTCAATGCTTTCATAGAGTGTCATGGTCTAGAGTTCATACAACATAGTAACTCATTAAAGATTTTTGAATTTCTTGTATCATAAAATTTTGGTAGGGATTTTTTAAAACAACCATTTTATATGTCTTTTCTAAAATATGTCTTTAACCTTATAAAATGTTTAAAGTTTAAACATCTTTTATATAATAAAACAAAACCTCTATTGACAATTTTTTATTTCAAAAAAATTGGAACCATACTTTATTTAGTAATAATTTTATTTAAAAAAAAAAAGATTATTTTCTTATTAAGTAACATTTTATATTTATCCATAACACAAGTAGAAGATAAATACAAAAAATATAGATAAGATATTTAAAAAAAAAATATTTTCTTATTAGGTAACATTTTATATTTATCCATAACACAAGTAGAAGATAAATACAAAAAATATAGATAAGATGCAATTAACAATAGGATTAAAATTTTTAAATAATTATTTCAAAAAATTAAAAAAAAAAAAAAAAACCCCGCGCGTGCGCGGGTATTATAACTAAAGATATGTAACAGTAACTAATGTAACAACTAACTTTTTAACCACTTTGTATAAAAAAGAATTAAAGAGACAAAAAAGTCATTTCCACTTCTTCAAGCCATTTTCTCTCTAGTCCCTTGTTCTTCCCTCCAAGCTAATCATAATTTAAAACATGGTTAATAATTTATAATTTGTAGACAAATTAGTTTAAAGCTGATTGGCAACAACAACACATCCGACATTCCCTTCAATATGTTTATACTTAGATTTTTAATGGGTGCTCACTGGACACCTTATAAGGTGTAAATATATACAAAGTTTGAGTGTCTTAAATTAAAAATCATATTTAGTTATGATAAATTATAAGTTTAATTAAGGTTTATTAAATGCATTTTTTATTATAAAAAGAAATTTTTAGTGTATTAATTAGACATTAAATGCATTTGTGGGCATCCATTAGCAAANACTAACTTTTTAACCACTTTGTATAAAAAAGAATTAAAGAGACAAAAAAGTCATTTCCACTTCTTCAAGCCATTTTCTCTCTAGTCCCTTGTTCTTCCCTCCAAGCTAATCATAATTTAAAACATGGTTAATAATTTATAATTTGTAGACAAATTAGTTTAAAGCTGATTGGCAACAACAACACATCCGACATTCCCTTCAATATGTTTATACTTAGATTTTTAATGGGTGCTCACTGGACACCTTATAAGGTGTAAATATATACAAAGTTTGAGTGTCTTAAATTAAAAATCATATTTAGTTATGATAAATTATAAGTTTAATTAAGGTTTATTAAATGCATTTTTTATTATAAAAAGAAATTTTTAGTGTATTAATTAGACATTAAATGCATTTGTGGGCATCCATTAGCAAATCTGATAATTTAAAGCTGATTGGTAACAAACACCTTCAACTCTTATTTTCAAATTCGACAAAACAATATCTAGAAAAGCCATAGTTTGGATCCTACTTTTGAATTTTAATGTGGATTACCAAAACAATATCAATAATCAAATGGCAATAACTTGATCTTATCAATTGTCAACACTTTTTCTAAGCTCATTAATTTTCAAATCTTTATGTGACACTGCAAAAAAGATTTGAAATGTGAAAGTAGGTGGGAATTCATTTCTTGATGTTCTAATATGGACCACGCTTCTTCTATAAAAAACAATAAAACGTTATAAAAATGTAATTATCGAATTGATATTTTTTGAGTAAAGGTTTTAACCCGGTAAATGTTATGGAATTGATATTTGCAACATGCATATATAGAACTAAAAATGGAATGTGAAACATTCTTTCTCTAATCAAAACGTAAATGAAATTTGATTTTAGTCTTATAAATAATCGGATAAAAGAAGAGTGTTGATATGCACATTATACTTTTTGAACATTATACTTTTTGATTCTTTCACCAGTAAATTACATCGGTGATGCACAGAGTACAACACCACTATGCATAATTGGTGGTGTGCATCTCACCCATACAAGAAGCATACATCATGACAATTTCTTCAATAGATTCATATAGTGCTCGGGTCTATATGCTCTATTAAATGTAACCGCAGTGGGGCCGATTAATAATTCACACAACTTTTTCTCGTGACAATTTATAATTTTAATTATTTTTCAATGATTTGAAAAACTTGACTGTCCTACTAATCTATGATCTGAATCATACTTTGTCCCCGTAAAATCAGACCCAATCAACTAAATTTAAGGAAAACACGCTATTTGGATATCCTAAAATGGAAGGTTACATAAAGTTTTTAAAGGTTTTTTATGACACAAAATACATACTCAAATGCAAAAATAAATTTATAAGCATTTAAAAGTATCACATTGATTATATAATAAGTTTGATGTGAGTTTGGAAATCCCCAAGTTATTAGCTCAATGGCTTGAGTTGAGGATTATCAAGCCATTGTCCAAAAAAATAAAACCTATTGCTCTAATGAAAAAAACCAAGGTTTTCAAGACTGGAATCCTACCCATGATCGTTTTCGTCTTTGCAAGATCGTGATCGTAAGATCGGATCGGGATCTTAAGATCCTACTATAATGTCATTTTCTTAATAGTTTTTGTAATATTATGTAAATTTACAAATTATTATATATCATAAACACAAAATTATATGAATGTTCCATCGAAATGTTGTCCTAAATTATAATTATGAAATTTTTAATAAGATTAACATGTTGTTTTTTAAATTCTACAAAAAATAATCCAGAAATTTGCATTTTTTTAGTTTGTTATCCGAGAAAAGTAGGATCGGATCGGATTATATCTTAAGATCCTATAGTCAAGATCGGGATCTTATAAGATCTTAAGCTTTCAAAGATCCTATGTAAGATTCGGATCGTTTTTGCTTTGCAGTATCATAAAATCGTAAAATCCTAAGATCAAGATCAGGATCCTGACAACTGTTTAAATTACTTTTTGAGTAACAATAGTGTTCTCTACCTCCACTAAAAATGCTCTTCGCTTATTTAGTGTGTTTTAGACATGGTTGATTTGCAACAGGCTGTCTAACGGAAAATAACATAGTCATTAGCCACTTGAGATCAACTCAATTAAAGTAGAGTAAGTCAAGCTTGAACTGATCGAGTCCAGCTTGATGTATTCACATGATTTATGTATCATAATAGACTATTCTATTCGTCTCAATTTTATTGTTTATCTTTACGTTTTAGAATAGTCCATTGCTAAAAATACTAGTTAAAATTGTTTAAGTTTACTATATTACCCTTATTCAAAGTTGATATTTACAAACCTAAAAGAACACATTAATTAATTTCCAAATGGGTAAATTGCAAAAATAGTCACTCAGGTTCCACATTTTCGCAAAAATGGGACCGAGACAAAAAGTTGCGCAAAAAAGCCACCCACGTTCCACATTTTCGCAAAATCGCCACCGAGAGGCCTTTTCCGTTAGTTTTCCCGTTAAGTGTCCATGTCATCCGGAGGGTAGTTTCGTCCATTTTCATGTATTTCTTTAAGCGTCCCGCCAACTTTTGTGGGGGACTATTTTGCTGAAAAGGCCTCTAATGTATTAAAGGTGTGTGCTTTTTCAAGGTACAGCCGATAAATTTCCAAACACCGAAACCCACCTTTGTTTCAGATAATCAACCGTCAAGACCTAACTAAGAAAAAAAAATCAAAATCGCAACAACTAAACCAAACAAATGGCGAATAAAATGAGAATGCTCAGAAGGAAAGGTTGTTGATGGGGGGCGGGAGGATCATTCCGAAAAATGTCGTGGGCAAGGTTTTATTAAACTGAGCAAGTTTTGAGGATGTTGTGGATGAACTTTGGTGAGATAAGTTAGTTGCCAACCAGGTCGCGTATGCAGAGACATGCAGGGAAGGAGCATATCGACTGTTAGAAATTCATTCAATGGATGTGAAACAGAACTTGTCAACCAAAACCAAATTGTGGGTGCTAGCGTGCCATATCCGTTCCTCCATTGAAGTGGTGGGTTGTCCAAAAGAGGGAGGGGAAGCCCGGTGGGAGTGGGCAAGAAGAAGAAGGAGAAAGAGGTGGCAAATAAGAAAGAGGAGGGGATTCCTACATCTCGAGTGGACAGAAAAAAGGAAGAGGGGAAGGGCCTGTAGGGAGGTGGCAAGAAGAAGGTAGGAGGATGGCAAGGGATGGCAAAAAGAAGAATGAGGCGCCCTGGCAAAAAGAAGAAGGAGGAGGGAGGGGAGTCCTAATCCGAATACAGTTAACTGAAAAAAGGAAGACGGGAAGCCCGTTGGGAGTCGCAAGAAGAAGACAGAAGGATGGGAGTCCTATGCTGACTACAGAGTACTGAAAAGAAGCGGAGAGGGGAAGGGCAAATCGAACTGGCAAGAAGAGGAAGGTGAAGAAAGAGCCTACGGATCTTGGTATGTAATGTAGTCTACCTAGATCTCATTTGTTTGCCTTTTAAATTGTTATGTACGACGGCTGCTATGATAGGTTTGGATAGACGTTTTATAGCATCCCCCTTTGCTAGGTTTAGGAATATAGTTGTTTAAGATGCTGTTAGAGATATCCATAAGTTGGAGTAACTGTGGCATCTGTAAACGTACTGGCT